>JAEAOA010002348.1:2325000-2550000 GCA_016746295.1 Potamilus streckersoni
CCATACAAAATCTTCAAACAGTCTTGACCTAAATGGCTAAAATTATGAGCTCATGTCACAATTTTGTTGACTTTGATGTTACAAGGATTTTAAACCATACTATTGATGAATCATGACTTTTATTTATTTAGTACCATACTAAAACAGCATACCAATAATGTGAGTATATTTACTCCCTCCCCAAAAAAAGTACGAGGGAACAGTTTTTGAAATACTTTATTTTATAACTGTAATTGTCGTTAGTATGTCTTCAATCTAGCAGGAACTGACACGCTTTCTTATGATGGCATGCTCAGTAAAACTGGACCGAGACAAAGTTTTAACAAAGCTAAAACTGGACCCCAGATGCAAACTTGGAAAAAAATTAGCTGATGGCTTTCATTGATTGCATTTCATCACTGTTCAGGTTAATACAAAGTTACTGGGTTGAAAACATCTTTACAGAGTGTACTTGAAATTTTCATCTTGAGATCAAATCTGCACTGTCTACCCTAACAATCAGGAAGTTCAACATGGATCAACATTTGGCATGCATCAATTATAAATATCCCTACTTTGCCTACTTACTGTCAGTCAAAAACATGTTTCTATGCAAACATCTTCCATAATATATACAGCTACATGATCAAAGCTTGATAATGAAATCTGTAAATATTATGGACATGATGCAGTTTCACACTTACCCCTCCAATTTTTAATGGCGTTTACTTTTACAGTGACAATTTTCATTAATTTAGGTGTCATCCTGATGTGATAAAGGTTTTGTTGTCAATGAATTATCAAACATCTTTATTTATGAGTCACACCTCTGAAAATTTTTTTAGACTGCTCTGCTGGGCCAAGTGGTTAGAGTAATGCCTCAGGTGCAAGAGAATGCAGGCTCGAACACTGGCCAAGTCATATCAAAGACTCATAAAAATGGTAATAGCAGCTGCCTCACTTGGCATCATAAAGAGCAAGCTGTTAGGACTGGTCCCCGGCCAGTGTCAGGATAATCTGACTGGGTGGGACATGATGCCACATGTCTGAGGCATGATTCCTCAGTGCTAGACAGCATTATAAACTGCCACAATGCAGACATTGTAGTGATTTGACTGAAATTGTTAAAGAAACATTAAAAATCTGAATCACACACACCTCTCAAAAGTTACAAAACAGAATGTCAAGATGTGTTATTTTTCTTTGATCAAACAAAGTTACAGTTGCTGCAGTCACTGGTATTTTCACAACAAAAGCTATATTGATGCATAGTCATGTCAAATGGAAGATTCAAGCAAATATTTCTATAAACATGTCATTATTTTTCACCAGAAAAATGTTGCCAACCGACATTCAAAATGAGTATTTTATGTGTCTCAGCCAATTCAACCAACTTTCACACCATGGTTACTATTATAATATATTTTTAATACAGAAAATATTGCAACATTAGCAATACATTACATGACTAGTCAAAATCTAGTTCAGGTAATGACTAAGAAATGATAGAATTATTTTGACCAATCTGCAATTTTATTGTTTTTGCACCTGTGTGTTGTTCCCAAGAATGGCTGGTGGAAATCGGACCACTGTAAACAAATAGGCAGCATGCCATTAAAATCTTGTTCCATGTCATAGGGGTGGGGTACATATAAAATATATAATGTATAATGAACTGCTTATAGACCCTGATCTACCAGTTTAATACAATGGACATACACCTTGATCTACAAGTGTAATGAAATTAATACAGACCCTGGGCTACCAGTGTAATAAACTGGATATACACCTTGATCTACCAGTGTAATGAAATGAATACATACCCTGAGCTACCAGTGTAATTATAATTGCATATAGACCTTGATCTACCCATGTAAGGAATAGTGTATAGAACATGATCTAACACTGTATAATGAACTGCATATAGACCCTGATCTGTCACTGTATAATGAAGTCAATATAGACCCTGATCTGTCAATGTGTAATGAAAAGCATATAACCCTGATCTGTCACTGTGTAATGAACTGCATATACACCCTGATCTGTCACTGTATAATGAAGTGCATATAGACCCTGAGCTATCACTGTATAATGAACTGCATATAGACCCTGATCTGTCACTGTATAATGAACTGCATATAGACCCTGATCTAACACAGTATAATTAACTGCATATAGACCCTGATCTAACACGGTACAATGAATTGCAGATAGACCCTAATCTGTCACCGTATAATAAAATGCATATAGACTCTGATCTGTCACTGCATAATGAAAAGCATATGGACCCTGATCTAACACAGAATAATGAACTGCAAATAGACCTTGATCTGGCACTGTATAATGAAGTGCATATAGACCCTGATCAAACACAGAATAATTAACTGCAAATAGACCTTGATCTGGCACTGTATAATGAAGTGCATATAGACCCTGATCTAACACAGAATAATGAACTGCAAATAGACCTTGATCTGGCACTGTATAATGAAGTGCATATAGACCCTAATCTAACACAGAATAATGAACTGAAAATAGACCTTGATCTGGCACTGTATAATGAAGTGCATATAGACCCTGATCTAACACAGAATAATGAACTGCAAATAGACCTTGATCTGGCACTGTATAATGAAGTGCATATAGACCCTGATCAAACACAGAATAATTAACTGCAAATAGACCTTGATCTGGCACTGTATAATGAAGTGCATATAGACCCTGATCAAACACAGAATAATTAACTGAAAATAGACCTTGATCTGGCACTGTATAATGAAGTGCATATAGACCCTGATCAAACACAGAATAATTAACTGCATATAGACTCCGATCTGTCACTGTATAATGAACTGCAGATAGACCCTGATCCAACACAGAATAATTAACTGCATATAGAC
This sequence comes from Potamilus streckersoni, assembly GCA_016746295.1. Lineage (NCBI taxonomy): Eukaryota > Metazoa > Mollusca > Bivalvia > Unionida > Unionidae > Potamilus > Potamilus streckersoni. The sequence continues at coordinate 2,327,880 of JAEAOA010002348.1, forward strand.
TCTGATCTGTCACTGTATAATGAAGTGCATATAGACCCTGATCAAACACAGAATAATTAACTGCATAAAGACTGATCTGTCACTGTATAATGAACTGCAGATAGACCCTAATCTGTCACTGTATAATGAATTGCATGCTGAATCTGATTTGCCAGTGTAATGAATGACATATATGCCCAAATCTGACATGGTACTTGAATGGTACATGTATATAAACTATGATCTGCCACTGCATTTTGAACTGCATATAGACACTGATCTGTCACTTTATAATGAACTGCAAACAGACCCTGATCTAACATGGTACAATGAATTGCAGATAGACCTAATCTGTCACTGTATAATAAAATGCATATAGAATCTGATCTGTCACTGTATAATGAACTGTATATAGACCCTGATCTGTCACTGTGATTAACAGTACATAGACCCTGATCTGTCACTGAATAATGAATGGTACACAGACCCTGATTTGCCACTGTATAATGAATGGCATATAAGCCTAAATCTGCCACTGAATAATGAATGGTACATCAACAAAATTGAAGTCTTCATTATAATAAAAAAAATTAAATTTCTTGACCTTCATTATAATAATATAAAATTGTTGATGTCCCTTAACTTTTATTATAATTTGTTTTTACTGCATTATACACAACAATAGAAGTTATATGAGTGAATCACATAGGCTTTACAGATTTCAACATGAGATATGGTCAATATCATGAAACATGTGATTATTTGAAAGGTTCTCCAACATGACTACATGACACTGGTTAATTAAGACACTTTACAAAAATGGAAAAGAGAACCAATCAATACTCAATTTATAATTACTCTCAACAGACCTTGCCTTTTCTCATAGAATTCTGGGATGAAAATGCCAACATAAAATAACTTTATCTCAGCAACTGGAATGCTAATTAATTGCTAATAAAACTGCTTGAACTGGTATTTGATAAAATGCAGTTTTCTTGTGAAAGCAAATCTTAAAGTAAAGCAAAATAATGTATAAATTAAAGCATGAAGTTCAGAGCTTTAAATGGTGGCCACTTTGTCAGCACCAGATCAATGTTTTCTAACAAACACAGACCATGACAGTGCCATTAATAGAACAAAATATTTATGAAAAACTTGTGAGAATAGTCTTTATGGAGAATAAGGTTGTTAAAAACAGAAAGAAATGTTTATGAAGGAAATTTTACTTTCGATTGAATTTTCCATAAGACTAGGTTGCTTACTCAATCAACATCACAAAGTTTTACTTACTAAAGGTATTACCATGTTTAGACCAGGGTGCTTGCTATATTAATGTATTGCCATGTTTAGACCAGGGTGATTTACCTAAAAGGTATTGCCATGTTTAGACCAGGGTGCTTGCTCTATTAATGTATTGCCATGTTTAGACCAGGGTGCCTGCCCTAAAAGGTATTGCCATGTTTAGACCAGGGTGCTTGCTTTATTAATGTATTGCCATGTTTAGACCAGGGTGCCTGCCCTAAAAGGTATTGCCATGTTTAGACCAGGGTGCTTGCCCTAAAAGGTATTGCCATGTTTAGACCAGGGTGCTTGCCCTATAAAAAAATATTGCCATGTTTAGACCAGGGTGCTTGCCCAATAAAGGTATTGCCATGTTTAGACCAGGGTGCTTGCCCTAAAAGGTATTGCCATGTTTAGACCAGGGTGCTTGCTCTATTAATGTATTGCCATGTTTAGACCAGGGTGCTTGCCCTAAAAGGTATTGCCATGTTTAGATCAGGGTGCTTGCCCTAAAAGGTATTGCCATGTTTAGACCAGGGTGCTTGCCCTATAAAAATATTGGCATGTTTAGACCAGATGCTTGCCCTATAAAGGAATTGCCATGTTTAGACCAGGTAGTTGCCCTAAAAGGTATTACCATGTTTAGACCAGGGAGCTTGCCCTATAAAGGTATTACCATGTTTAGACCAGGGTGTTTGCCCTATAAAGGATGTTGTTGTTGGGGTTAACGCCATTTTTCAGCACACGACAGGCTATTTATGGCGGCCAGTATTAATGGTGGAGGAAGAAACCGGGAAATCACCAGAAAGAACCACCAACCCACGAGAATCTACCGGCAAGCTTTCTCACATATCCACATTCACTGAATCCTAGACTCGAACCCTAACCCAGGAAGACAGAGGTGAGATGGCAGTGATCCGTAACGGACATCGATTGGACCACTTGGCCACTCGGGGCCCCCCCTATAAAGGTATTGCATGTTTAGACAAGGGTGCTTACCCTATATGTTTATCAAAATGGCAGAGACTGGACTTATTCTTTATACACATTTAAACATTTACCAAAATTATGTAAAAAGAAGAGATAGGTAAGCAAAATTATTTATTTATTGGACACTCATATTACATGTTTCCATTGGGAACCTGTTTCTGTAAGTACTGCACATTTAACTGGTTAGCGGCTTTAACGGACATGTATATATGACAACTCATTGAACTTTTAATTAAAACCTCATGCTTCCATACCAACAGAAATATCATCACTGTGCCTGCATGCCCACAAAATCATTCACAATAATGCATGCTATATTAGGTTGTGTTCACACAAAATCAGTCACAATAATGCATGCTATAATAGGTTGTGTTCACACAAAATCAGTCACAATGCATGCTATATTAGGTTGTGTTCACACAAAAGCAGTCACAATAATGCATGCTATATTAGGTTGTGTTCACACAAAAGCAGTCACAATAATGCATGCTATATTAGGTTGTGTTCACACAAAAGTAGTCACAATAATACATGCTATATTAGGATGTATTCACAAAATCAGTCACAATAATGCATGCTATATTAGGTTGTGTTCACAAAATCAGTCACAATAATACATGATATATTAGGTTGTGTTCAAACAAAATCAGTCACAATAATGCATGCTATATTAGGTTGTGCTCACACAAAAGCAGTCACAATAATACATGTTATATTAGGTTGTATTCATAGAAAATCAGTCACAATAATTCATGCTACTTTTGGTTGTGTTCACGCTAATGTTTAGAAAAATCATACTTGTATGATTTCTAATCATTTATAAGAAAGAAAAAAAAAACGATAAAGACACTGCAGAATCATAACTAACCTTCATAATATTTCATCTCATATATATCACTGGCTCTGAAGTATTTCCCATGTTTGACCACTATGTCCACCATGGCTACATAGATAAATAACCAGCCATGGTCAATGTGGTCACTCTTGAATAGTCAAGCTCCAGATGCTCATACTACTTGGAACTGTCCAGTAACTCCACCAAATGACAATGCAACTGTCCAGTTACTTGACCATATGATAATGTTTAATTACTGCTAATAAGATTTTATAGCTGTCCAGTTCAAGATATCCTGTACAGTAGCTCTCAGAGAGTAGGACAAAATCCAATACATCATGTGATGGTACTATGGTATTCCTTGATACTGGTTCAATCACCCCCTGGCTAATTTCAGCAATGCAGCTTATTTTCATAATTACATCAAAACTGGCTACATGTAGCACACTGTATTTCCAAGTACAAATATGGAAAACATGAATTTCAAAAACCTTTCAATAACTGATATGTTTAACAGATAATGTACAAAGTTTAACCAATACAGCACCACCACAGGAATAAAGCATCTGCACCAAAAACTGTATTAAACCAAATGATGATTTATATTCCCATGGGGATATTTCTAACGTCATCTATGGAACCATCTTCTTAATGAAATCTAAGAAAGAAAAAAATGACTGTTGTTGTAAGCTTGCAGAATGTGTTAAATAAGGCCATGAGAATGATATCTCTAAGTGACCAACTTGAGCATTGATAGGAATTCTCCATTGATTATCCATTTGCGATTAACGTTACTAAAAGATACAGTTTCAAAATAGTATAAAGGTCATAACAATAAATCTAAAGGTCATCCAAAGCTGGCGTGGCTGACATTATGTCTAATTATTAGTATCACATTTATCCCTCTCTAGTGTAAACTGAATACTGCCATAACCCTGTCTGATGAATAATTCCATGTCTGAAATATTTCCACTGTATTTCAACAAAACCCAAAATCACATTTGCACTAGATACATTATACTCATATTTTTACATAAATAAAAATGTCTTCTTTGTGTAACACTGAAGTTTGTAAACACCAAATGAAGAAATCAAAGTGCAATAAATTCCCATTAAAGATTCTTTGTACTTATCTACATAGCCAAGTTCAAACCTGAAATCTCACTTTGAAGAAGGTCTTATAGTTCCCGTTACAGTGCCCATCTCAATGATGTAAACAACCATCAATGGTTCACATTATTTCATGAATTTGATGGAATTTATTTCAGTAGAAACTTTCCATAGTAAAAAAGCTAGGCCCCAATCAATAATCTCAAGAAATGAGACTGTCATATCAAGTTCAATTCCAATAGGCAGATAAATACAGTATACTTGATCCTGTCCAGAGGTCAGGGTTTAAGAGTACATATTTGTTTATCAATTACTTACTCATAAACTCACTTTCATTTCAAGCCATCTGACAGCTTAACTTCCAATAAATTCAAAAGATGAATATGCTCTTTTGCTATGAATCTAGCAAAATCTGTAACTGTGAAAGGCATTTTTATAGTTGGTCATACCCTAGTGAGTTATAAAGTTCTAAATGGCTTAGCATCATGCAAGGTTTGCATCAAATAAACTGTGAAAGATTTAGTTACAAGATTGATTTGCATTTATTTCACACTTCTGGGAATTTCTAAAGCCACCATCTAGTATTTATACATTAAAATATCCCTCTACAGCAAAACCTGGTCAAGCCTCTTTGTGTGTGTGTGTGTGTGTGTGTGTGTGTGTGTGTGTGTGTGTGTGTGTGTGTGTGTGTGTGTGTGTGTGTTCTCTCTCTCTCTCTCTCTCTATATATATATATATATATATATATATATATATATATATATATATATATATATATATATATATATATATATATATATAAGAATTAAGAATTAATTACTAGGTTGTCAAGCTACTCACAGGTTCATATAACACCAATTCAGTGCCATCATTTTTAGGTGATGCATGCTTAGTGGTGACAGGATATGGGCTGGTATGAGCAGGCAAGGCAATAAATGCTATTTACTTTCGAACATGGGTTTGAAACTAGAGCACAAATTAAAAATTCTCTAACCTGTATGATAGTATCATTTGAATTACACACATACACACACATGTGGATCTGATCTTTATCATGTGAGATTTTCTTTCCACAACTTTTTAAAACTGCAAAACTCTTCATTGGTAAATCAATGATCAGGGCAAAGATAAAAAAGGTAAACCTGGTCAAGCCTGTATGGATACACTGCTCTATAAGGCTCAGCTGTATGGAAATATTGAGAATTGTATTAGATTAAGGAAATGTCCACACATTAAGAACTGTATTAGATCTATGGAAATGCCTGCACATCAAGAACTGTATTTCAATCTATGGAAATATCCCCACATTGAGAACTATATGAGATCTATGGAAATGTCTGGACATCAAGAACTGTATTAGATGTCCAGCAATGTCCACACATTGAGAAGTGTATGAGATCTATGGGAATGTCAGCACATTGACAACTGTATGAGATCTATGGAAATGTCCACACATTGAGCATGGTGTTGAATCTGACCATTATTTGAATACTAAATTTTCAATTGTATCTTTAGCAAATGAGAAACTTTAAAGTGGTCAGTCAGTGGGCTAGGTCAGTAGAGCAAAGCAAGGTCAAGCATGGCAATATTATGTATGCTCCTGATGAGAAACTAAAAATATTTACTTTAATAAATCAGGAATAGTATGATAAATAAACTGCCTGGTTGTTAGGGACAACAATTTGACTTTTTTACTTAGGCCCCCACCCCCAAATATATGTATCTTATTGCACTGGTTTTAAACCTAAGGTAGGTAGGTAAGGAATATATATAATGTTAAGCATATATAATGTACTAAGCACATCAAGTACTGGGCTAAACTGGCTGAACTAAATGCACTATTCAAGGAAATCTTTAAAAAAATTTATTATTTTTATTTATTTATTTTTACCCTGGGTGGGTGTTAGGGTCAGCAACAAAAAATATGAATGGTCAGCTGACCGAAAACACATTATTTCTGGCCTTACCAATTACAAGCAAAACAGTCTTTGTTTAAATTTAGCAAAGTTTAAATTTAGCTACATTACCCCCTAGCTTCTAAGTACTTGTCAATGAAACTTGTCTATTACTAAGATTTCAGAAGACACCTGAATCATTAATTTTCATTGCATACAACCCAAAACACTTGCAGAAGTACATACATTCAGTCTATTGGACTAAATGAAACAATACCACTTGTATATCAGATTATCACCTAGGACATTATGTAGTGTATAACAATAATTATGTACCCCTGCAGAACTACAATAACTGCATTATCTTGGCAACACTTTGTCACACCAAAATTAGATTTTTATGAGGTGTTGTGAATCAATTACAGACAACAAAAGTAATCTGAAGAGTTGCAAGAAATAAATCTGATCTGACATGATGGATTTTTATATGTACACTAAAAAAGTAAAACCAAAATACAAATATAGTCTTATCATACAAGTGTCTGCTAATGTAAGATGGTAAGAATATTCACTCTGGTGCATCAGGGAATGAAGGCTAAAGGGTAGCAATGTCACAAGCCTCATGGGGTTTTAATCTTCACTCATGAAAGGTCCCTCTCCATACTGACTTTAATCTTGGTGTATGCAAGATCCCTCTCTAAAAAGGTTTTTAATTTTCACTCATTCAAGGTCCCTCTCTATAAAGGTTTTTAATCTTCACTCATTCAAGGTCCCTCTCTATAAAGGTTTTTAATCTTCATTCATGAAAGGTCCCTTTCTATAAAGGTTTTTAATCTTCATTCATGAAAGGTCCCTCTCTATATAGGTTTTTAATCTTCACTTATGAAAGGTCCCTCTCTATAAAGGTTTTTACTCTTCACTCATGAAAGGTCCCTCTCTATAAAGGTTTTTAATCTTCATTCATGAAAGGTCCCTTTCTATAAAGGTTTTTAATCTTCATTCATGAAAGGTCCCTTTCTATAAAGGTTTTTAATCTTCATTCATGAAAGGTCCCTCTCTATATAGGTTTTTAATCTTCACTTATGAAAGGTCCCTCTCTATAAAGGTTTTTAATCTTCATTCATGAAAGGTCCCTCTCTATAAAGGTTTTTAATCTTCATTCATGAAAGGTCCCTCTCTATAAAGGTTTTTAATCTTCATTCATGAAAGGTCCCTCTCTATATAGGTTTTTAATCTTCACTCATGAAAGGTCCCTCTCTATATAGGTTTTTAATCTTCACTTATGAAAGGTCCCTCTCTATAAAGGTTTTTAATCTTCACTCATGAAAGGTCCCTCTCTATATAGGTTTTTAATCTTCACTTATGAAAGGTCCCTCTCTATAAAGGTTTTTAATCTTCATTCATGCAAGGTCCCTATCTATAAAGGTTTTTAATCTTCACTCATTCAAGGTCCCTCTCTATAAAGGTTTTTAATCTTCACTCATGAAAGGTCCCTCTCTATAAAGGTTTTTAATCTTCACTCATGAAAGGTCCATCTCTATATAGGTTTTTAATCTTCACTCATGAAAGGTCCCTCTCTATAAAGGTTTTTAATCTTCACTTATAAAAGGTCCCTCTCTATAAAGATTTTTAATCTTCACTCATGAAAGGTCCCTCTATATAAAGGTTTTTACTCTTCACTCATGAAAGGTCCCTCTATATAAAGGTTTTTAATCTTCACTCATGAAAGGTCCCTCTATATAAAGGTTTTTAATCTTCACTCATGAAAGGTCCCTCTATATAAAGGTTTTTAATGTTCACTCATGAAAGGTCCCTCTCTATAAAGGTTTTTAATCTTCACTTATGAAAGGTCCCTCTATATAAAGGTTTTTAATCTTCACTCATAAAAGGTCCATCTCTATAAAGGTTTTTAATCTTCACCCATGAAAGGTCCCTCTCTATAATGGACTTTAATCTTCATGAATGAAAGTTCCCTCTTTAAGGACTTGAATCTTCACAAATGAAAGGTCCCCCTCTATAATGGACTTTAATCTTTACTAATGAAAGGTCACTCTCCATAAAGTTTTTTTATTGAGAAATGAAAGGTCCCTCTCTATAATGGACTTTAATCTTCACTAATGAAAGGTCCATCTCCAGAATGGACTTGAATCTTCACTAATGAAAGGTCCGTCTCCAGAATGGACTTGAATCTTCACTAATAAAAGGTTGTTCCCCATAATGGACTAATAACCTCTCTTGATTGTCTTGACAATCCACACTGAAATAATGGATGCCAAAATGTCAGCTTAATAGTTGATCCTTTTCATCCAACAGAAATTGATGTTGGGGGGGGGATTAAAAAACACAACACACACAACAGATTCCATTCCATCCAGGCATTAAAGTGCATGACATCGGTCTCTGCTCTGTAGCTTGGCATGCCTGACCAAGTTGATAACATAACATTCAAAACCCAACCTATTGAAAATTGTGATATATTGCAAAGGGTTGTACTAGAGATCTTGATAGTAGAAATTGAGCATTGTTTCTCTTCATAAAACAAGATGGAAACTGGCTATTGCACTCAAAGGACACCTAACATTAACATGTTCCTACTGCACAAAAACACAACAGATTCTGCATAATAAACTTTGGACCCAGAACATCTAGCCTGATTAATGCACTTGGCAAGTTTGCCTGAAAAATTTTTTCGTCGAGGATAAATCATTTGAGATCAACCAAGTACGAAGTTGAAGAATCTGTAGGCTGTTGTATTGTATTTGAGACTAAGGTGGCAAGGTCCAGTTTTGTAATTTAACCCCTGGCAAATTTCTTAATTTAAGGCTATGTTGTGATTTTTTCAATTATTATTGTTTACTAATTAAAGATATGGATTTATTTTTGAACTAAGTGTTTGGGGCTTGTGTTGTTCTTGAAATTGATATCAGACATGTACACCTTTCATAGTTACTCTGCAATATGTTGATAGTGAAATGCCAATAGTTGGCTAGGAAGAAGAGCTAGCCTCCCATAGCAGTAAACACGTGGGTTTGGGGGAAGGAGAATATCTCAAAAATGGCTTGGATGACAACTATTTTCAACTGCATCAGCCTGTTTAGTATACACTGTTTTGCAAAATTGTCATCTAGGAAAAGGGCTTGTGTTTGCACTGAGCACCACATAGTGTCAAAAATGACATTCGGACATTAAAATTGCAGATATAAATTTGGGGTTGGGTTGCATAAACTTCTGCTATGAATTGCCACTGACTTCTCTGGTCAAGTGGATAATATTTTCATGCTTTGTTTTAATATAGGTATCTCAGAATATAGACCTTCTTGACCTCACTTGTGTTTATTTTTTAAGTTTTTGTACTAGGTCACTGATTGCAGAATTAAATTTGTACATAAAAACTGGCCTCTGCCCCCTAAGTCATTATTTTTAGATGCCTATTTTCTTTTCAAAGCCACTCAGTTATTGCTCAGGGCAACTGATATTAAAAGTAGGGAAAATTGTGGACTAATTTATTATTCTCACTGTATTAATCAATCATTGATGTTAAGAATTTGAAAAGTTGCTGTGCTCATGTTGTGTATTGGTTTACATATATGTATTGCTTTTATTGAAGAAGATATACTTGGTTTTTCAAGCAAGCAATGTATAAACATTAACCAATCAGAATGATTCTTACTTAAGTACATACTTGGTTCTCCTGTAAACAATGTATACCACTAACCAATCAGAATGATTCTTACTTAAGTACATACTTGGTTCTCCTGTAAACAATGTATACCACTAACCAATCTGAATGATTCTTACTTAAGTACATAATTGGTTCTCCTGTAAACAATGTATAACACTAACCAATCTGAATGATTCTTACTGAAAGTATTTAATAAGTTGTTCAACCTGTAAATTTTGTATCATAATTTTTAACTCCAAAACATGAGTTTGGTGTTCTCCAAAATTGGCACTGCTTATATTAGTAATTTATTCCCTGACCTGAGAGGTTCACACAAGACAGATGCCTATTCAACTTCTATACTAAATTCTTGAGGGGCAATTAAATTTACTCATTCACCTGTACTGGTAAAAGTCTTCCACTGAATAACTATCTGTTTGTATGGAACAACGGAAGGGTTGGATTTGTAGTAAATCAGGTCAGCTTTTATCAGAAAGGTGAGATACACAATAATAAGCATTATTAGAATAATCCCCAGGTAAGAGCCTGTCTGAACCTGCCCACCTTGGCACAAGAATTCCATGCCTAATATACCCCATTTTTATAAAGACCAAATACTCAAATAATGTTTCTGATCTTAATCACATATTCTCAAGTGTATAAAACACATCTAAATACTGCATGTGATATCTGTTCATCCATATCTACTGAGATATATATTTTGTATGTAGTTAACATTCTTTAATTACATGTAGAAAACAATGGAAGTAAAATTCCTGAACATGCTATCAAACAGTGAGGTCAAAATAACAGTTCATCTCAGTATAGAAGGAGACCTGAGAGCTTACATCAAAACATATCATTATTCTAGTAGGGCTGTATCATGAAACCCAAACAATGCCTATTCACAAGCAACTGTTAGTCAGCTGTTGTTTTTTTTATTCTTTATTATTCACATGAGCTGTGTGCCAATTATATACCATACATTTATCCATTACCATATAACCAGTCTTAATAAGTAAAAGGATAAGTTCCAATTTTGATGGTAAGACACTTATGCCATCTGCACTACATAACAAAACAAAATCTGTCTAATAACTCATTCAAAATGCTTGAAATGTTCTCTGTATGCCAACAATATTTTTCTCATAAACTGGCAACATTTTTAAAAGCAAAATGTATTGGACAGAAAATCCTATGCTAATGAATAGTAATATTTATCTTATTTCTAGTCAAGTGATGATATTCAATTTCAATGAAAAAATAGACAAAGCTGCATGTAGCTTTTAAAAATTTAAATAAAGAGAATTTGACAGCTCCAATGCATGTATTACATACATACATACATACATACATACATACATACATACATACATACATACATACATACATACATACATACATACATACATACATACATACATACATACATACATACATACATACATACATACATACATACATACATACATACATACATACATACATACATACATACATACATGTTCTATAACTGATGAGTTCTCATATAACTAAAGCTAGTGTCCTTCTGATGTAACCACATACCAAATTTCATAGGGTCAAAGATATCAAAGTTGTAGCAAATTGATAGAAGACAAAACGAAGTCAATGAAACATAATTGGGTCATGGTGACCTAGTTTCTGCATGGTTCATTTATTTTCCTTAAATTGGTATGCAAAATATTATTGACTTAACAAAATGATATCTAAAAATATTAAAGCCAGTTGTGCATGAAAATGAGGTCACAATACTCCAGTTTATACAAGGTCAAGTTCTTTCCTTGATATAAAAATGACACTTGGTAAACTTTAAACAAATTCAAAATACTTTTATGAAGTGCATCTGCCACTTTCAAACACAGTGAGAATTAATTAACATGGTTGCTTCCAGTACAGCTAATTACTATCTGCATGTACAAAAATATTTTTTTACAAAGATACATTTAAACAAGACAACAAGAAGCTTTGAGATCACTCACATTTAAGTCTTTTTTTTATCATGGCTGTAGAGAGTGATCATGGGTCATGGGGTAAGAAAACCCCTGGCCTCTCCTAGTTCTTGCTCAAAAAAAATTTCTTTCATAAAATTAAAAAGATATATTCCCAGGTTGCCATTTAACCTATCAGCCCTGCCTTCTATTCTCTGTAACAGCAGCCATATTTGTTGGCTTATCATCATAATTTTAAGTCTTTCTTTTTTTTTCCTTTTATTATGTGTAACAGCAGCCAAATTGGTTGGCTGATAACCATCATTTATGTAATTATAAAAGCTAACTAGTTTTCAAGAAGTCAGATAAAGATCTTTCTATTTGAAGTAACAGATCTCAGTGAAATTGTTATCAAGCAATCATCACTGGTATTTGTGAAAAGCAATACTCATAAAAATATCTACTGTCTTCCCTCTGACCTGGCAATTTATCAACTACACTAAACAATCTTAGAATATGTGATCTGGGGCAAGCATAACACTGATCAGATTCAAAATCACAACATTCTGACATTTCTATCTCTTAAAGCCCCAATGCTGCCATGTTTTACAAATTTTTCCTTTCTTCCAATCTGAATGAAGTTTTGAAGAAAATTATGTTCTTAATAATTACATTCAACATTAACAGTTCTGCAAAATAATCAAGATCTTAGATTTAAACAACATTCAAAGATTTAGTTTGGAACTAATAAGTGCCACCCTGTAATTACTAATAAGTGCTCTCTGTAATTACTAATAAGTGCTCTCTGTAATTACTAATAAGTACCACCCTGTAATTACTAATAAGTGCTCTCTGTAATTACTAATAAGTGCCACCCTGTAATTACTAATAAGTGCTCTCTGTAATTACTAACAAGTGCCACCCTGTAATTACTAATAAGTGCTCTCTGTAATTACTAATAAGTACCACCCTGTAATTACTAATAAGTGCTCTCAGTAATTACTAATAAGTACCGCCCTGTAATTTAGTCCATGAAATCACTTGTAATTCTGTTCATATTCAAGAGTGCTCCAAATACAGTCATGTGATATATTCAACAAATTCCATTAAATATTAATCTGATAACAACATTTGGCTGACAAATTAATTCAGGATCAAATGAAGAGAGGCAGGCCCATTTGTTTTAAGTGCATCTAAAAAGAAAAAAGCATGTATAAAAATATGACTATTGGTGAACAGCTAGGGTGTTGGAATACTTTGAAAAGCAAACCTGCTCAAGAAATTCCCAGCTGTTGCAGATTTCCATATTGCACAGACATGCAAAAAATAATGTATGTCAGTTGTGTCTTTGAAAAAAAATACTCGTAAATGCAAGGCCAAGTAATGCATCATATCAAACACAAAATGAGAATAGTGTCCATCACCTACCATATCCAACATGGCATGATGTTAGCTTCTTAAGTTTACAACAGTGATGTCATCAAATCTTGTGTTCCCACTTCAAGTGAAATCGGTTTACCTATGGATGTTGCCAATCAACAATGGATTATTAATTCTTACAGGTTTTAAAAAATGGCTAGGTTTCTCCAATTTAAAGGGGAAGTTACATGTAATGAAATGCTGATATTATCTATAGTAGTTTTAATGGCACCCAACAATGTTTAGAAGGACCGCTCAGGTGGCCTAGCAGTTAAGGTGTCCACCTTAGATGCAGGAGGTCGGGGTTTCGATCCTCGGCCGAGCCATACCAAAGACTTATAAAAAAAGGTACTAACAGCTTCCTCACTTGGTAAATCAGGACTGGTCAGACTGGTGTCAGGATAATGGGACTGAATGGGACATCATGCTACATGTCTGTGGCATGATGACCCAGTACTAGACATCACTATAAAACTGTTACACTGCAGATATCATATTGATATGAGATTATGACTAAAAGATTGTTCAAGCTACGTCAAAAAATCCAAACACATACCCACACTCATGCAATGTTTAGGACCAATATCTTTTAACATTCAGTATTATTCAGACATTTTTGCATGCAACAGCAGCATTGGGACTTTACTTATCATATGTTCAACTCATAATAAAGTGTGATAGCTCAATGAAAGGGAAATTTCTCCACATTAAAATCATGTCACTGTACACATGGATACTATTAGGAAATCATGTCTAGATTTTTGAGGAGTGTCTCTGTACACATGGATACTATTAGGAAATCAAAGGCTAGTTGTAAAATGCAATCTCTCTGTTCAGTATGCAAACCATGTCATTCTTATTATGTACTTATATTAAAGGGAATGCAGTAGAATGGTCGTAAACTGCCAAGATAATATTTTCATGATGCGGATCCATTTTAGTATCAAGTTTGCAGCATCAACTTGAATGAAAACATGTAAGCAAAATAGGTACAAATAATTTAGAATAGAGAAATGCAAGATGTTAAACAATGCCCAACTTCGAAAATTATTAAAAGTAGAAAATGCACACAGATTTATTCTCAATGTGCAAATATGCATTTGCACAGCCCTTAGACAATAAGTAGTACAATTTTCCTTGGCATAGCCCTGACCCAAGTAAATAGTACAATTATCTTTGGCATAGCCCTGATACAAGTAAATAGTAAAATTTTCCTTGACATAGCCCTGAGATACGTAAGTAGTACAATATTCCTAGGCACAGAATTGATACAAGTATGTAGAATAGTCATTCTTGGCACAGCCTCGATACAAGTATGTAGAATAATCATTCTTGGCACAGCCTTGATACAAGTATGTAGAATAATTATTCTTGGCACAGCCTTGATACAAGTATGTAGAATAATCATTCTTGGCACAGCCTTGATACAAGGATGTAGAATAATCATTCTTGGCACAGCCTTGAGAAGACTAAGTAGTACAACTTTCCTTGGAACAGTTACTTTTTTTATCTGGTCAGGAAGAGAGAAAAAGTGTTTTTCCTGAGCTCTGAACAGCAGCCATATTTGATTGTGGATTGACTATATTTGTACAAAAAATTTAAGGCCTTCATGCATGGATGATATCTGGCAAATTTGCTCCGATTTTGTTCAGTGACTGTTTATGAAAAGCTTTAAAAAATGTCTTTATAGCATTAAAAATGGCACCTATCTGGACAGATTAGCTTGTCGGTAAAATATTTAAACACCTCCATTGCAGGATGTTTTCTGTAAATATTTTCCAACGTCATTCAATGCCTTTGGACAAAAATTATGAAAGCTTTATTTTTTTTAGTAATGGTGGCCAAGCAGCATTCTTTGTACAAAGGCCTTCTTGCCATGATATTCTGTATCAAGCAGCATTCTTTGTACAAAGGCCTTCTTGCCATGATATTCTGTATCAAGCAGCATTCTTTGTACAAAAACCTTCTTGCCATGATATTCTGTATTTGTGATCCAATTCTCTTTTGCTATTACTGAGAAGTCATTTGAAGGTTTTAATATTTTTAGTAATGGTGACTATTTAATAACAAATTGGCATCATCTGTACAAATATGAATATTGTTTGTGTTAAAATGTTTTTTGTGAAATTAGGTTAACTTCTGTTCGGAGATTCTGAAGAAATCATTTAATCATTTTTGTATTTCTGACAACATATTAGCATCACTTAAGTAAAACTGAAAGGCCACCATGCCAGGATGCCATCTTTTAAGTTTGGTAAAATTCTGCACCTGAAAAGAAGTTGTTTGAATAGATTTCTATTTTTGCAATTTTAATATATAGTTAAAAAGCATTAATCATGAGACTCTGCAAAGTTTGGTTGAAATTGTCCAATGGATTGTAAGATCAATTTATATGTGCATAGGATTTGACAGTAAACAAATTACAAATAGAATACATCAAGGGAAGCAACTCCTCAAATACTATTCAACAGAAGATTGAATTGCTTAATACTCCTGTAATAAATGGTTTGAGCAAAAGAATGATAAACTATTAAAAAGATTAAATAAGGAAACGTAGATACCTTCATAAAAATGATGGCACATCATTTTGCAGCATTCTACTTGTTATAAATAATATTAAAACTAACTATACAGGATGAAGCTATCAACATAATTTTCTGTACCAGATAAGCAAAATGCAAAAAAAACTAAAAAAGATCAGTGGTTAAGTTTAAAAAATTATCATAAAATAACCAAAATCTTTCTTCATAAACTTGTTTTATGCTTATATAAATAACAACTGTAACCAATAATTTCTATGCCAAGATGATAGATCACCACAGACAGTAAAATGGTGAAAAAGTCTACATCTGCTTGGGATTTACCTCCCCTGATAGTGACTAGTCCATTGCCAGTTAGTAGCTGAAGGTATATTTTTGAACAATCAAGAGGGGAATCCACAAAGATGTAAACTTTTGATCCACTACTGGCCATATAATACAACTACCAATTGTGTTATATTGGCTATATAACTGCCAATGGTGGTATACTGGCCATAAAACATGACTGCCAGTTGTGGTACATTGGCCAGATTACAAACCTCATGAAGCAATTACTTACCATGTTATGTGAGTCCAAAGGCAACATTGCCCCAGAAATGGAGAATTAAACAAAGGATTAACCAAGCACAATGAACCATAAAATACAGGTCACAAAGACCTAGTATTCACTAAAAGGTGTAATACTGGGCATAACACTATTATTTACATATTAGTTTACTGGGGTGTACAAAATGTTCTGTCTGTCATCAACACCATACACCCCGTGCTAAAGATAAAACTCCAAGTGTATATCAAAAGTTAAAGATGGTCATAACATCCATACACCCTGGTAAACTAACATGTAACATGACCTCATAAATCTTTTAAGGCACTGACTTAAATTTCATAATTATTGTGCATTTCAAATTGCTTGTTGTCATTGTTGGCTTGTAGGTGTTCATTTACAAACAGCACACTAGTTCTTACAATTACCTCCCTTTAGCCAACAAAATCCTGGCAAACGTTTTAATTTTGAAGAATAGATAGTCTGCCATTTTGTTTTACTATCTGCATATAACCATCACATAACCTGATTACACCACACTTGTAAGTTACATGATACAGTTATGACCGCTCAAGATTCTACACCCTGCCAGAATAATGTTTAATGGACATACTAGACTTTATATCTCAATAACTGACTGATCATATTTCTAATATTTGGTTGATGAGGTAGCAAATCTAAATGACAACGTACATAACACTACAAAAAATGGATGATAAAATGACATAAAACACAAACCCTAGTCAAGAAAATTTTAGCTCAACACAAATCATTAAAATTTAAAGTACTGGTCACAGTGACTAGTCGAGTCAATGCAACAATATACTGTAAAAGAAATTTATTACAGTGTGGTAAATGTGGCTGGTTATAATATTAAAATTTGTAAAAGGAAAATGTATTTCTTCGGCATGGGTAAAATTCATTTGATAATGTAATACTAACTAGTTCATATCGCAAAGATGTACTCTTCTGGGAGGAAAATACATCAACCAGATGACAAAATTTCGTCCTCCCATTTGGGTGAACCAGAAGATTCTAGAACACTGCATACCTCTGTGACACCCCACATATTCTTGCCCATGCCTGATTAGTTGGAAATCAGTGCATCGTAGGAACAAGGAAGCTAGCAATAACAACAGGAAATTATTTCATCATTAAATTAGTTCTACCCAATCCCCCCAAAACTATATCTGATACTGTGTCAGTAATACCACACCTATTGCAACCGCATTGCTAAATTTGTCAGTTTTAGTTGGAAACTGAGTAGGTGAACAAGAAAACCATCTAGAGGAAAAAGATCTCGATGGAAGCTTCACCAGATGTTAACTGAGAGTTAATTAAAAGACTACAAGACAAAAGAAAGATTCCATTTAGGCATTAGAGAACAAGACACTGGTCTTGGCAACTCTAAATACCTGATTAGATCTGCTAAGTGAGAATCTGTCCAAATGGCCAAGCCTTTTGAAAATTTGAGTGTTGGAAAGGACTTCTCAATAGCTTTTAATAGCAGAAACCAAACTTGTTTCTCTTCAAAAAGGAAAAAAAGAAAATCAGCTACTGCACTCACACAAGCACCGCTAGAACTACATATTTTCTACTACACCAATCACAAAAGATTCTCCATTTGACATCATAAACCTCAGACATTGATCTTTTCCTGAACTGAATAATGTAGCAACCTGCAATCTGGTGGAACACCCCAAAGGCCTAAGAACATAGCCTTAATTTCCAAGATGGGGGGGAGTTGTCCCAGGACCATGAACCTTGAAGAATCAGTCCTTCCAGCTTAATAGGTACCTGAATCTGACGCAAACAGGTAGGAGTGGGTTGGAAGGGGTGCATGGTGACACCAGCCAGAAACTAGTTCTGATTTGTCCACAAAATCAGGTGATGGTGTAAATTTCAACCTAGTTAAATCAGAGTATTCAAGAGGCCCCTCCATGCCACCAAAAAGGAGAAGCTGCCTAGAGGAATCAGGTCAACTGTGGAGTTCAAGGTCCACAACTGGGCCAAAAATAAGCTGATAACATTTATACAATGTATAATAATTTCAACAAGAAGTCACCTTACTTTGGTATTTTCACAAGTTTAAAAGCAAAAATGTAAGTAACACTAAAAGAACCAAATTCAACTAGGCCTAATGAATACTAGTAACAACTAAATTGTCTGAAAAAATACATTAGTTGGTAATTGCTAATAATAATGTAAAATTTCAACGACATCTATCCAAGACTAATATTGAAAAAGAAACTGTGTTTACTGACTGAGCAGAAGATATAAAGGTAAATAAGTGGAATGCAACTTGCTTGCCAAATACAAAAATGATAAATGTGAATTAAATGATTAGTAATGAACAATAAACAGGATAAAGGCAAGTCAATAGACTTAAATAAATGCAAGGATAGGGAAAATTAAACAAAATACCAACCCTTACCTAGATAAATGCACAACCTGTTTAGGGGCTAAAAAGGACAAAATAAAATGTCAAGACATACACCATTACTGCTAAGATAGCTTATATAAAACTACTCTGGGGTATAATCCTAATGCTTACAAAGAAAATACACAAAAGAAATACATGTAGTAAATTTAATTCTTGATCCACAAAGTAACAGAAAATCTTCAACATGAATAAAAAAACTTGTAGACATTACAGAATGTAGAAAGAGAAAAGAATGTTGGGCATTAAACATACCCAAGAATGTGCTTGGTGTCCCAGAGGCAAGCCAATCTTCCTCTTCACCTTAATGGGAAGAGAAGTTTTGTCATATGGTTGGGGTATTTTCCTCCAAGAAAAGTACCAGCTATGCAATGGCAACAGACATAGTATTGATGATGTTAAAATGTTTTTGAGCCAGTTGACAGCAAATGAAACCTAAAAATCCATATGCCAAATGGATTTTGAGCGAGTTGATGGCATTTAAGAAGACTAAATAATAATCTATATGCCAAATGGCTTTTGTGTCAGTTGATGGCACATAAGACTAAATATGAATCCATATGCCAAATGGCTTTTGAGCTAGTTGATGGCATATAAGAAGACTAAATATTAATCCATTTGCCAAATGGCTTTTGAGTCAATTGATGGCATATAAGAAGACTAAAAATTAATCCATATACCAAATGGCTTTTGAGCCAGTTGATGGCATTTAAAAAAAAATAAATAATAATCCATATGCCAAATGGCTTTTGTGTCAGTTGATGGCATATAAGACTAAATATGAATCCATATGCCAAATGGCTTTTGAGCTAGTTGATGGCATATAAGAAGACTAAAAATTAATCCATTTGAGCCAGTTGATGGCATATAAGAAGACTAAACATTAATCCATAAGCTAAATGGATTTTGAACCACTTGATGGCATATAAGAAGACTAAGCATTAATCCATATCCCAAATGGCTTTTAAGCCAGTTGATAGCATATAAGAAGACTAAATAATAATCCAAAAGCTAAATGGTTTCAAAGTCAGCTGATGGCAGATGATGAAAGACTCATCATCCACAGCACTATGCAATCCATGCAATAAAAACCAATTAAATGTTTGACTGAATTGAACTGGAATATACTCTCAAAATTTACCCCTAAAGTGTGAAAGCAAAACCCTAGAATGGAAAATTTTCTGCCAGAACAACCCTATCTTTGGGGGATCTGGCTAGGATGGCAACTGTTCATGTCTTTATTGCAATGAGGTTACAGCTGAGCAAAATATGCACACACTAATGTGAAATTGTTGTGATATACACATATGCCATGCATTATATGCATGCATATTTCATAACATGTCATGGTTTAGTTTTCTAATGTAGAGATTACACTGAACCCCAGTGTAAAATGTCATGATTTAGTTTTCTAATGTAAAGATTACACTGAACCCCACTCTAAAATTTCATGATTTAGTTTTCTAATGTAGAGATTACACTGAACCCCACTGTAAAATGTCATGATTTAGTTTTCTAATGTAAAGATTACACTGAACCCCAGTGTAAAATGTCATGGTTTAGTTTACTAATGTAGAGATTACACTGAACCCGAGTGTAAAATGTCACGATTTAGTTTTTTAATGTAAAGATTACCCTGAAACCCAGTGTAAAATGTCATGATTTAGTTTTTTAATGTAGAGATTACACTAAACCCCAGTGTTAAATGTCACATTTAGATTTCTAATGCCATCTGAGATATTTTCTCCCAGGGTCAAATGACATGATTTAGCTTGCAAATGTTCAGAGAGATTGTATTTTTGTCGCAGGGTAAAATGTCATGATTTAGCTTTTGAATGTTCAGAGAGATTATATTTTTATCCCAGGGTAAAATGTTATGATATCGTTTTTTTTAATGTTCACAAAGATCATACTGTATTCCAGGGTAAAATGTCTTAATTTAGTTTTTTAATGTTCACTGAGATTCAATTTTTTTTTTTATTTCAGGATAAAATGTCATGATTTAGATTTATAATGTTCACAACAATTATATTTTATCCCAAGGTAAAATGTCATAATTAAGTTTTCTAATGTTCACAAAGATCAAACTGTATCCAAGGGTAAAATATCATGATTTAGATTTCTAATGTCCACTGAGATTGTATTTTATTGTAGGGTAAAATGTTAATAGGCATTTTTAATACATAGCTCACACAAACATTATGAAATCATTTGATTTATAGTACATGCAACCTACATACATTTAGTAATTTCATATTATAGGTCATAAAGTGACTACAGGTGACCAAATTGACAAATCTGTGTATTGCTCCAACCAATTATCCCTCAGTAGGCCCTTGCAACCTAATTATATTTAGATCATTTATATTATGGCTGTCACCCAGTGTCAACATGTGATCAAACAGATAAGATAAATATGGTGCCAAATACAGGACACAAATATATGCCCCACAATTGCATTGAACTGTATCACACAATCCTGACTTTATTGGAATGAGGTATTTGGCACTTGGCCAGAACATCAGAGGGTAAAATCAGTCTGATCTTGTCAAAAAGGTATAGGAATTTGGCTAGAACTGTTGTTCATTTATATACATTTTTCTAGTGCAATAAAATACTCTCTGTGTGTGTGTGTGTGTGTGTGTGTGTGTGTGTGTGTGTGTGTGTGTGTGTGTGTGTGTGTGTGTGTGTTATCATTGTTATATTGTGCATCCTAGGTGCATGTTTTTCACAGGAGGAACATCATGGCTATACTTTTTTAAAAGTTTTTTTTTTTATTTTTTTGTGTGAGTATGAGTTTGTATCCTGGTGTCATCACTGTGAAGAAAAATAAAAACAGAAATTAAATTTCTAGAACAATGATATATTGAGAGACTGGCAATTTTTTTCAGTCTGCAAGGACCATTAAAAATCTTTGTTTCAGTTTGCTTGTTTTTCCTATTTTGGAACATTTTGTTAGTTTCTGTATCATAACACATTCATTTTCCACCAATCATCCTAAATATTTTGCTTTTCTTCTTCCTTTCTTTAAGCCAGGCAGACTCATTCAAGATTCTCATAAAAAATGTACCAGTTAGTACATTCAAAAGAAAAGTTTTGCTTCTGTGTTACCTATAGATTAATGCAATATACCCCAAAATGTTTTGTTTTGTTTTACAAAAAAAAAAGCAATATTTTATTTCTTATATTATATGTAACAAGTGTATTAAAGTATTTACCATCATGTTTATTGAAATGAAATCCAATGATTATGGAGATTAAAATGAAATCCCAATGTTTATGGGCATTGCATTAAAATGAAATTTCAATGATTATGGGCATTAAAATGAAATTCCAATGATTATGGGCCTTAAATGAAATAACAATGATTATGGGCATTGAAATGAAATTCCATTGATTATGGGCATTGCAATGAATGTCCACTGATTATGGACATTAAAATGAAAGTCCATTGATTATGGGCATTAAAATGGAATTCTAATGATTATGGGCATTGCATTAAAATGAAATTCCAATGTTTATGGGCCTGAAAATGAAATTCCATTGATTATGGACATTAAATGAAATAACATTGATTATGGGCATTGAATTAAATTTCATTGATTATGGGCATTAAAATGAAAATTCTACTCCCCACACATTTCTATTTCATCAATCAACTCACCACACATTCCCATTTAATCAATCAACTCTCCATATATTCCCATTACATCAATCTACTCCCCACACTTTCCCATTTCATCAATTTATTCCCCACACATTCCCATTTCATCAATCAACTCTCCATATATTCCCATTTCATCAATCAACTCTCCATATATTCCCATTTCATCAATCTACTCCCCACACTTTCCCATTTCATCAATCTACTCCCCACTTTCCCATTTCATCAATCAACTCCCAACACATTCCCATTTTATCAATCAACTCTCCATATATTCCCATTTCATAAATCTACTCCCCACACATTCCCATTTCATCAATCAACTTCCCCCATATTCCCATTTCATCAATCTACTAACCAAACATTCTCATTTTATCAATCTTCCAGATTAAACTTGTTTGATATTCCCTGCAACCTTTCTATTTGTTACTGAGTTAGCTCCCTTTTAATAGGAATTGCTTAGGATAGGCTGCTACAAAAAAAATCAGCATCTTGATGAGCTATACCTGACTATGACCCATGGGAAGAGGATTCGGATAAAGCAATGGTCAAAAGTAAAATATAGCTAAATTCCATGTCTACTTACTGCTGCTTACATGCAGAAAGATTAATGAATGAATACATACTGAAACCATGACTAATACACTGTAGGCCTACAGTGCTGTTTTAAATGCAGGAAGAATACACACGGACACCTTGACCATACAATGTGGATCTATACATCTTGCATACAAGAAAACACAGAAACCATGATTAATACACTATATCTACTACAGTGTTTGCCTGGAGGAAGATTAATGCAGCAACACATGCAGAAACCATTGATTTATACACTGTAGGTCTACTGCAGTGTCTGCACCAAGGAAGATAAATGCAATATTACTTAAACATTGATTAACATGCTACCCAAATATTGGCACAATCAAATCCTAGTGGGACATATTTTTCTACCCATCTACTAGCACAATCAAATCCTAATGGGACATATTTTTCTATCCATCTACTGGCACAATCAAATCCTAATGGGACATATTTTTCTATCCATCTACTGGCACAATAAAATCCTAATGGGACATATTTTTCTATCCATCTACTAGCACAATCAAATCCCAATGGGACATATTTTTCTACCCATCTACTGGCACTATCAAATCCTAATGGGACATATTTTTCTACCCATCTACTGGCACTATCAAATCCTAATGGGACATATTTTGCTACCCATCTACTAGCACAATCAAATCCTAGTGGGACATATTTTTCTACCCATCTACTGGCACAATCAAATCCTAATGGGACATATTTTGCTACCCATCTACTAGCACAATCAAATCCTAGTGGGACATATTTTTCTATCCATCTACTGTCACAATCAAATCCTAATGGGACATATTTTTCTACCCATCTACTAGCACAATCAAATCCTAATGGGACATATTTTTTACCCATCTACTGGCACAATCAAATCCTAATGGGACATATTTTTCTACCCATCTACTAGCACAATCAAATCCTAATGGGACATATTTTTCTACAGTTTATCTATCAGCAGATATTACACCCAACTCCAATGTTGTTGTTGTTGTTGGGCTTAACGCCATTTTTCAGCACATGATAGGCTATTCATGGCGGCCAGTATTAATGGTGGAGGAAGAAACCAGGAAATCACCGAAAGAACCACCGACCCATGAGAAGCTACTGGCAAGTTTTCTCACATATCTACATTAGCCGAATCCTAGACTTGAAGAACACACGAACACATGGAGACAGAGGTGAGATGGCAGTGATCCGTAAAGGACAGCGCTTTAGACCACTCTTAGACCACTTGGCCACTCGATGAGCATACATTTAGTTTTTTCTTTTATTCTGTAAGCAAAACATGTTTTTAAGTATGAGATATCTCACCCATTTACACTAATGGGCATAAAAACCCAAATACTCATTTTGAATGCAACATATTCAACCTCAGGCAAGAAAATGGAAGAATACATTATATTTCCCTTCAATCTGGGTACACTTACTAAAAGCTAATTTAAATTCATTCTGAGTTCCTTATTTAAATGAATTTAGAACTGGTTGTTTTTATTCAGAATGAATCATTTACCTCCTGGCAGAGCACCTTTGTATAAACAAAAATGCTCCAATGTTTAATAATTTCTAATATTAAATTTCAAGGCAGCTAAAACATGCTTATTTTGACTGAAGCACAATTATATGACTAATATATACCAAAAAGAAACTTTTAAAAGCAAAGACTTAAATGAAAATGAAGATCTTAATGGTGTATACAGTCCAACACTGAGACTAACAAGCACATATACAGTCCAACACTGAGACTAGCAAGCACATATACAGTCCAACACTGAGACTAACAAGCACATATACAGTCCAACACTGCAACTAACAAGCATATATACAGTCCAACAATGGGATTAAATAGCTTACACAGCCCAACACTAGCTTATAAAGCCCAACACTGAGACTAACAAGCATATATACAGTCCAACACTGCAACTAACAAGCATATATACAGTCCAACACTGGGATTAAATAGCTTATACAGCACAACACTAGCTTAAACAGCTCAACACTGAGACAACAAGCATATATACAGTCCAACACTAGGATTAAATAGCTTATACAGCCCAACACTTAGACTAACAAGCTTATATACAGTCCAACACTGGGATTAAATAGCTTATACAGCACAACACTAGCTTAAACAGCTCAACACTGAGACTAACAAGCATATATACAGTCCAACACTGAGATTAAATAGCTTATACTGCTCAACACTAGCTTATACAGCCTAACACCGAAACTAACAAGCATATATACAGTCCAATGCTGAGATTAAGTAGCTGATACAACACAAGACTGAGACTAAAAAGCTTATACAGCCCAACATTTAAAGACTAACAAGAATATATAGCCTAACACTGTGACTAGTTTATACAGTCCAACATTGATACCAGCTAGCTATACAGCCCAACTCTGAGCCTAAATAGCATACCCTGTCCATCTCTGAGACTAACTAGCATATACAGCCCAACACTGAGATTAAACAGTGTATACAGCCCAGCATTAACTAATTAGTTTACACACAGCCCATCACCAAGACAGCACAACACTAGCTTATACAGCCCAACACTGAGTCTAACAAGCATATATACAGTCCAACAAATATACATTACACAAAAATATCATGGTCTTTCAAAACAAGTTGTCTCTCATTCATTTTATGCAATGAATGAACCTGTTCACTGAGATTCTTGTTTCAAAATAAATGGTTGGTATTTCAAGACAGGTGCTTGATATTTCAAAACCAGTTTTACTAAAAAAATAGACCTGGAACTATATAATCTCACAGTTCAATACAAGATCTGGAATAATCCAACAGTACATTTCTACACTGATCAAATAATTATTTCTGTAGATACAGTTTATATGTGCTATTGCTTCTCTAATCTACTGTAGACCTCTAACTTCATATATAGTACAGTATCAAGCTGTGACATTTTTTCTGTGTGCATCTGCAGCTCCAACTTGTGCAAATTATGTAACAGTTAAAGTTAATGACTCCATTCCCCAATCTTAAATTGCTTGTTCAGGATACTGTTGGCTGTACTTTTACCACCACTTGCTTGGAAAAATATGAATGATTTTAAGTTTGAATTCCAACAGACCAACTTTCTATAACAGTTCTCTTTTATAATCAACTAACTCTAACTGTAAATTGACCCCATTTATATACATTTCAGCTCTCATTTTATGTAACCTCCTTACAAGAGTCAAATTTTCACTTCACAACCCTTACAAGAAGATACTTCTATACCGTATACAATATAATAATTACACATGCCCAACTCTCTTTCAGCCAAAAACTCTCACAAAATATTCCTTACTGACTTGTGTAGGAAAGAGCTTCTAAAACCTATCTATATCATCATTTTTGTAACTATTCATTTCTGATGTTAACTTAGTGTTGTGGGTTTTAATGCCATTTTTCAGCACATTATAGGCTATACATGGTGGCCAGTATATCTGGTAGAGGAAGAGCCTTGGAAGACTGCTTGAAGAACCACCAACCCACATGAAAATACTGGCAAGCTTTCTCACAGAATTACACTGGTCAAGCCTAATCTCAAACAGACCAAGGTGAGATGTGTGAGTGATCTGTAAAAAAGAATGGCTAAGACCTATCAGTCACCTGGGGCTCTGCTGTCTCACTACCACTTCATTTTACAAACACAGGTCTCAAAAGCAATTATAAAACATACTGTCTTTAGGACAACCAGATTGGGAGAGACAATGCACCTTCAATATGGAGAACTCATACCAAAATCAACAAAAGAGGTTAATTTTTCTATATACATACATGTGACATTTATTAAAAGGAATATCAATATTTATCCCCTATGTTGCTATTATAATGAATATGGTAATGCACATAATACACAAAGAGAATATGGCATGAGTATTTGTATTGCATTACCCTTGTATAATGCAGTCAATATTTCAAGTAGCATTGGCTTAATCATCAGTTGTACAATAATGAAATGACAGATTAATGTGTTCTATAATAATGAAATGACAGATTAATGTGTGTTGTATAATAATGAAATGACAGATTAATGTGTGTTGTATAATATTGAAATGACAGATTAATGTGTGTTGTATAATAATGAAATGACAGATTAATGTGTTGTATAATAATGAAATGACAGATTAATGTGTTCTATAATAATGAAATGACAGATTAATGTGTTCTATAATAATGAAATGACAGATTAATGTGTGTTGTATAATAATGAAATGACAGATTAATGCATTCTATAATAATGAAATGACAGATAAATATGTTGTATAATAATGAAATGACAGATTAATGTGTTGTATAATAATGAAATGACAGATTAATGCGTTCTATAATAATGAAATGACACATTAATATGTTGTATAATAATGAAATGACAGATTAATGTGTTGTATAATAATGAAATGACAGATTAATGTGTTGTATAATAATGAAATGACAGATTAATGTGTTTTATAATAATGAAATGACAGATTAATGTGTTGTATAATAATGAAATGATAGATTAATGTGTCTGTTGTATAATAATGAAATGACATTATTGTCTCTCTTGTATAATAATGAAATGACAGATTAATGTGTCTGTTGTATAATAATGAAATGACAAGATTAATGTGTCTGTTGTATAATAATGAAATGACATTATTGTCTCTCTTGTATAATAATGAAATGACAGATTAATGTGTCTGTTGTATAATAATGAAATGACAAGATTAATGTGTCTGTTGTATAATAATGAAATGACATTATTGTCTCTCTTGTATAATAATGAAATGACAGATTAATGTGTCTGTTGTATAATAATGAAATGACATTATTGTCTCTCTTGTATAATAATGAAATGATAGATTAATGTGTCTGTTGTATAATAATGAAATGACATTATTGTCTCTCTTGTATAATAATGAAATGATAGATTAATGTGTCTGTTGTATAATAATGAAATGACATTATTGTCTCTCTTGTATAATAATGAAATGACAAGATTAATGTGTCTGCTGTGCAATAATAAAATGACAAGTTAATGTTTTTGTTGTATAAAAATGAATGAAACATTAATGTGTCTGTTGAATATTAATGAAAGGACATATTAATGTTATGTTGTATAACAATGAAAGGACATATTAATGTTATGTTGTATAACAATGAAAGGACATATTGCTTTTTATGTTGTATAACAATGAAAGGACATAGTAATGTTTATGTTGTATAACAATGAAAGGACATAGTAATGTTTATGTTGTATAACAATGAAAGGACATAGTAATGTTTATGTTGTATAACAATGTTTGTTTGTTTGTTGTTGGGCTTAACGCCATTTTTCAGCACACGATAGATAGGCTATTCATGGCGGCCAGTATTAATGGTGGAGGAAGAAACCGGGAAATCACCGGAAAGGAATCCCAGACTCGAACACACGAAGACAGAGGTGAGATGGCAGTGATCCGTAACGGACATCGCTTTAGGCCACTCGGCCCCCTTGTATAACAATTAAAGGACATAGTAATGTTTATGTTGTATAACAATGAAAGGACATATTAATGTTATGTTGTATAACAATGAAAGGACATATTACTTTTTATGTTGTATAACAATGAAAGGACATAGTAATGTTTATGTTGTATAACAATGAAAGGACATATTAATGTTATGTTGTATAACAATGAAAGGACATATTACTTTTTATGTTGTATAACAATGAAAGGACATAGTAATGTTTATGTTGTATAACAATAAAAGGACATATTAATGTTTATGTTGTATAACAATGAAAGGACATATTAATGTTTATGTTGTATAACAATGAAAGGACATATTAATGTTTATGTTGCTCTTTCTACCAATCATTTCAAGCAAACAGCAAGGACTGATTTGATACATATTCTGTACATGTTTATTCTGGGTATCTTGCAATGGCCATCAAGGGATATGTTGTACATATGGTAATATGACAATGGCTGTCAAAGGAATGAGGGAATAATCAGTGGCTGTTAAGGGATAAGTTATACACTGGTAATATGCCAATGGCAGTCAAGGGATATGTTGTACATGTGATAATATGCCAATTACAGTCAATGGATAAGTTATACATGTGGTAATATACCAATGAAAGTCCATGGATATGCTATACATGTGGCAATATACCAATGACAATCAATGGATATGTTATACATGTGGCAATATACCAATGACAATCAATGGATATGTTATACATGTGGCAATATACCAATGACAATCAATGGATATGTTATACATGTGGCAATATACCAATGACAATCAATGGATATGCTGTACATGTAATATACCAACAACAGTCAATGGAAATGTTGTACATGTAATATACCAATGACAGTCAGTAGATATGTTGTACATATGGTAATATACCAATGACAGTCAATAGGTATGCATACATGTGGTAATATACTAATGGCAGTCAATGGATACACTATGTGATAATATACCAATGACAGTCAAAGAATATGTTGTTATACATGTGGTAATATACCAATGACAATCAATGGATATGTTATACATGTGGCAATATACCAATGACAGTCAATGGGTATGCTATATGTGTGGTAATATATCAACAACAGTCAACCAATGGATATGCTATCTTGTAATATACCAATGACAGTAAAAGGATGTGTTATATATACATGTGGTAATATATTAGTGACAGTCAAAGGATGTTATACATGTGGTAATATGCCAATGACAGTCAAGGGATACATTGTACATGTAGTAACATACCAATGCATATATAGCAACCTTTTCATTGCAATACTTTTGTGACCTCTTGGCACTATCAACAAGAGATTTGTTTCTGGGGTTGAGTTCAATAATAATAATAATAATAATAATAATAATAATAATAATAATAATAATAATAATAATAATAATAATAATAATAATAATAATAATAATAATAATAATTTATTTTAAGTAAGTACCTCAATATAACTGAGCTCCACAGAAGCTGTCTACATGTACAGCATGTAACAAACAAAATGCAGCACAGGAACAACTTATTAGCACCATGGTACATACAAAATAGCAATAACTTATTAGCACCATGGTACAGACAAAATAGCAATAACTTATTAGCACCATGGTACATACAAAATAGCAATAACTTATTAGCACCATGGTACAGATAAAATAGCAATAACTTTACTAGCACCAGGGTACAGACCACATTATAAGAACAACTTTAAAAGCACAATGTAAAGACAACATAGGGTAACTTATTAGATACCATGGTACTGACAACATAGGAATAACTTTACTAGCAGACAACAGAAGAATAATTTTATCAGACCATGGTACAAACAACACTGGAATAACTTTAATGGCATAATGGTACAGACAATACAGGATTAACTTAATAGCACCATGACACAGACAACATAGAAATAACTTTAATAGCACCATGGTAGAGTAGAGTCAATATAAAAGTAACTTTACTAGCATTGTGGTACAAACATAGGTATAACTTAATAGCTCCATGGTGTAGACAACATAGAATTACTTTGCTAGCACCATGATACAGACAACATAGGAATAACTTAATAGCCCCATAGTATAGACAACATATGAATAGCTTTAAAAGCAGCACAGTACAAACAACATAGAAATAACTTTACTAGCACTATGCTACAGACATGACTACTATGATCAGTAAATCATGACAATATAAGTTGTAAAGGATTTTGAAAGTCATTTTTGAATATATTGACATCAGGAAATAATATTACAATAAAACAAGTTTAACTTTTTTGCACAAATACATGGTATTTTTTTAAAACTATTGTGACTGCCCATTTGACATCATGGGGAAATGAGTTGCATCGATAGCACCTGAATACTGAAAACTGCATATGAATTGTTCAGCATGTGGTCTAGTAATTTTCAGATTGTTCTCCATTTATTATTGGAGTGTCAGAAATACATAATTTAGCACTGAGCTGAGAAAGAAATGTAACTCAAGATGACCAGTCAGATTCAAATGCTTTCCAAACAGTTAACAGCTCTCTGCCAGTTACAAAGGAGAAAACAAAAGAATCATAGAATGCCATCAAACAATTAGCACAATTTATAGCTACCCACCATAGGATACAATGACACCATTATGCCCTTGTATAGCAAATGAAAGTATCAATCAATATCAGCCTCAACTTTCTTTCTTGTCAGCCCCAATAATAATCACCTATTGAGATGTATGCTTGCTATGATTTAAAAAATGTGCTTAGTCATAAACACAAATCCCATTGCCAACAGAAGCACATTTGTGGTATCAAACAATAAACAGGCTTGTATGGAAACAAAAACAAGTCTCAATAAAGTAGTCACAATGACCTATTTCTGGTACAGTTCAAATTTTCATCTTGAGACAGTTATTATGTGTGTATGTGAAGTAAGATCTAAGATGCTTTTTTTTAAATATGTATCCACAGTGCATTTTTCATGACAGTAAGTGAAACAAGGTACAAGATATAGTGGATGCAACAAACAGATGTCAATACAAACTGTCAGATGTCAATACAAACTGTCAGATGTCAATACAAACTGTCAGATGTCAATACAAATTGTCAGATGTCAATACAAACTGTCAGATGTCAATACAAACTGTCAGATGTCAATACAAACTGTCACACCAAATTGAAAATTTGATCACAGTTACCTAATTTTGTTTTGGTTGAGTTACTCTCCCAACATGTATCCACATAAAAATTCATGGCCAATCATTTGAGAAAGCTTTAATAATATGTCCATTGGTATGCATAATATGAACACTACAGCCATAAAGCTAGTTATTTTCTTTGCAATTCATTTAAAATTTAGGCTTGCAAAATTTTGTGATTAAATATCAGCTACTGGGATACTTAGGCTTCCCCTATAGGGCATTTCACAGTTGCAACAGAGTTACTAACCCTAGCGCTTAAAATTATCTCCCTTAGTTCTATTGCGCATGCCCACAAAAAATTTCCATTTCCGGATAGTTCAGAATCTTTACTGTACTATGGATCATTATGGTTAAACAAATAAATAAATTGTATCTAACATCTTTTGTTCATACTATGAGAATAATTATAGACATTACATTAGATAATTAGATTTGGTGTCCATACTCTCATTATATAATATGTACTGTCCATGCTTAAATGATATCAAATAATTAATTTAAATATACATGTACTGTCCATACTTATATTATACCAAAAAATATATATTCATAATCCATAATTTCAGATACATTTGAAGAAACATTTCATTTTTTTCTCAGATTTTAAATATATATTGCACATTTTTGGCTGCAAAACTTTAACGAAAATCATCTCAATAATTTGCATTATTCATACGTTGGTTTGTCCTTTCTCAGTTATTTTCTCAAGGCTAATAGTTTGTTTATAACACAAATTAAGAAAGTTTGATAAGAAAATTATAACATGAGTTTGATGCGTCAGCTGATCTGTAATACTGAATATTTTAGACCAGATTTTTTTTTAAATGGAACACATTAATGTATTCAGAGGAATTTAACAAAGCAATAATTACATTAGCTATTATAAAGATAAAGGAATATAATTAATGCAGATAGAATATTTATTCACATTTGGGTGTAAATATTGTACAATATTAAGATTAATTAACATGCCCAATGACTTTTTTTGGTTTCATTTTTTTTTGGTGGTGGGGGGAAAGGGTTCTCACATCTTTAAGCAATCAAAAAAGTATTTCCTCATACACATATTTTTTTCTTGCCTTGTCCAGTCAAATATAGTCATGTATTCATTCAACCTAATATTTAATTATTTATATGTAGCGCAGGTATTCTCAAAACTTGAAACATCAAGCATCGGAGGTACATGCAATAACTTTCAGCATGATTTTTCTTTGTCTATGCTGACACATTGTAATAACTCTCAAATTTGCTGAAGTCTTTAGACAACATTTCTGATTACCACCATTAAATTCATCTGAAACAGCTTTCTTAAATTTAGTTTAATTCTATTTGACTTTCGATGCATCAAATATGTAAGTTTAAAAGATCCGATTAGATAGAGAGGCAGATAGGTGAGAGCCACAAATATCATGGAGATGCGATTTTGTTTGTAGAGAAAATTACACCAACATTCACATTGATCATTCATGGGATTTAATCTAATTGGTGACAATTTTACTTTTTTTAATTATTTTTTTAAACTGTATTACTGTTGGCAATTTAATTTATGGAATCATGGTATTTTCCGCGCAATATAATCAATATCCGCTTATGATATGTAATTTATAAACATTACAGTCAAATTAAAATTTTTAGAGAATTACATACATAAAAAGAAAATTTTTTTTTCTGGTCTCATTTAAGATGTTAGAATTTTTTCTCATTATCATTCATCCTCGTTAACTGCAATGATTAAAGCTGTACTAAACATATTTTCATTATTCTTCAAGCGAGATAAATTGCAGTAAAATTATTTTGCTGCGCAGCAAGACAATTTCAAAGAATCAAAAAAATACAAACTAGAGTATGAGGTAGTAATGGAAAGATAATGAAGTTTTTAAATGGGTAGAGAACATTTATTTGAAAGCTGGGAACAGCGCAAGTTACTAGAAAAAATAAAGGATGAAAAGCAATTGATCAAAAATTGATAGAATTTCTTTTTAATACAGTGATATATCAATCTTGCTTGCTGCTTGCTTGCGGAATGTGAGAGGTTTGTCACATTTTCTTGATCTACATCTGACATCTTTTTTCAAGTGGAGATCATAACGTGAAGTGGTCATTATTATTTTTTATATTTGATATATTTTTCTTGTATTTAGTGTAAAAATAAACTTATCTACCATTCATACCTTAAGTTACTATGTTTTGAAATTGACTCATTTGAAGGATAAAGACTTTGTTTTCTCATAAATATTCATATTTTATGATTGATTAACTTTGAAACCATTCCTAACCAAGTTCTGCATTGTGTAACTGGAAAAGATTCTGAAAGGATTCCTAAATAACTATGTTCTGCATTGTGCTACTGTGAAATAATGTGCAACTTCTAATGAAGGCATGTAAATTAATCTAATATTTAAGTAAGCTCACATGCACCATGTTCCCACTAAATTATTAACATGCTTCAACAAGTCAGGCCCTTTTTCAAAGTATTGACATCAGCTGAACCAGTTAAACAAGATAGCACTACAGAACTATTCTGATAAACAATGCAGTACACAGACATTAAACTAGGTATATTTTGGATCAACACAATTGGTACCTACAATAAAGATATACCTACAACACATATCAGTATCAATAGTTCATGTTACCAGACACTTTGATACTTAAGGTCAAGTTTTAAACTGGGTCATATAATAATTAGGTCACTGCCCCTTATTCACATCATATGTCACCATCAGACATTCCCTTTGAAAGAAAAAATGCAAATGTACTCAATATGCTATGAAGCCATCAATTCCTGGTACACATTCCAACAAACATAAAATGTATTTTTAAGCAGTGTTGAGTAGCTTTGGACTTGTGCCTTGTAGTGAGGTAACAAATTAAACATCCCTTCACTTAGTCTACACAAGGGGAATATTATGGTACTGTCCATCTGTTTGTTCATCCATCCACCCATGTATCCAAATGTCCATTATCACATCTTTTCCATCTTTCCAACTACCCATGCATCCAAATGTCCACTACCAGATCTTTTCCATCTATCCAACCACCCATGCATCTAAATGTCCACTACCACATCTTTTCCATCTATCCAACCACCCATGTATCCAAATGTCCACTACCACATCTTTTCCATCTTTCCAACTACCCATGTACATGTATACAAATGTCCACTATCACATCTTTTCCATCTATCCAACCACCCATGCATCCAAATGTCCTTTACATGTACATCTATCTCATCGACCTAACCACTCATGTATCCAAAATATCCACTACCACATCTTTTCCATCCAACCACCCACATATTCAAATGTTCACATCCAGCCAGCCAGCTACCCACCCATGTATCCAAATGTCCACTAACACATCATTTCCATCAATCCAACCACACACGTATCCAAATGTCCATTACATGTATATAGATTCCATCCACATAACTACTCAGGTATCAAAATGTCCATTACCACATTTCTTCCTAAAAAGCTGGGTGGAATTTCAGGAATTTTTTGAAGTTCCAGTGTCCATATTTACCTTGGTTATCTCCCCTGTTGCCCCCCCAATCATATAATAATTTTCATTATGAGCTCTTGGTCACTGTTTCTGAGCAATGAGTAGTGGAATCATTTATAATAAGACATTTGTAATAACAGTGAACTTTATTGGAAATGTATATATATATATATATATATATATATATATATATATATATATATATATATATATATATACAGTCCTTCACTAAAAAGGAATGGAAAATAATAACTTCCCTACAAAGCTTATACATATTTCTTTAATAAAAAGTAATGGAAACTGATAATACTTCCTGCAATTTATATGCTGTACTAAATTTACTTACAGTA
This sequence comes from Potamilus streckersoni, assembly GCA_016746295.1. Taxonomy (NCBI): domain Eukaryota; kingdom Metazoa; phylum Mollusca; class Bivalvia; order Unionida; family Unionidae; genus Potamilus; species Potamilus streckersoni. The sequence goes on from JAEAOA010002348.1 coordinate 2,363,325, forward strand.
TACTTAAATGAAACTTGTAAAACAACAAAATTTACAACATTTTAGAGTGCTAAATAAACAGTGAATCAGATATGACAAGGCCATTATTTTTACATTACTAAGCATGTCAGACTTTCAAACTGTAACACTAGAACATCTGGATGAGTAAGAATGAAAAAGAGTTTTAACACTATAACAGTTGACCTAGTAAAAATGGATACAATTTATTAAATACATTAAAACATCTGGTCCTAGTAAGAATTAGGTGTAGAGTCTAATGCATACACCTGTAAGATGTGGACATGTTGATTTCATGCTCATGATTGACAATAGATATCTGACATGTAATTTAATTAAATTCAACAGATGAAATCTCAGATCTTAAAAAACAAGATGAAAAGACCAGATACAAGAATCCATATAGTGAAAGATTAAATTCATTAATATGAGCATCCAAATGTACTCTGCATGTGACAATGACATCATGTTATTCGTCTTTACATACATATGAAAACAAAATTGACTTCCTAATATGCCAAATGTAGAGAAAGCAAAAGTAAAAATGACTTTTTTTCCTTCAGACACAAAAGATTCAGAGGTATGACAAGTATTGGGGGCAGCACCTCTAGGAAGGATATACTTTCCTAACATGATGTGTCCATTCATCTGTTTATATAAAGAAAACAAATAAATGAGAGCAATCAGTTCCTTAGAAATGGGCATTGCCCATAAATACAATCCATCAACCACTTCTGATACTCTTGAGATAATTACAAGGTTGAACAATTTAGTCCAAGTCAATAAAATGTCTGATTAAGAAGTATGACAATTTTGCCTCAGCTCAAAAACCTTAATCATATTTCCTAGGTTTTTAAATTTATTGGAGTAGGGAGGAGAAATAGCAGACATCTATTTCACCACACCAAGATCTATTTCACTACACCAAGATCTATTTCACTACACCAAGATCTATTTCACCACACCAAGATCTAATTTTCACCACACCAAGATCTATTTCACCACACCAAGAACTATTTCACCACACCAAGATCTATTTCAACACACCAAGATCTATTTCACCACACTAAGATCACCAAGATCTATTTCACCACACCAAGATCTATTTCACTATACCAAGATCTATTTCACTATACCAAGATCTATTTCACCACACCAAGATCTACTTCACCACACCAAGATCTATTTCACCATACCAAGATCTATTTCAACACACCAAGATCTATTTCAACACACCAAGATCACCAAGATCTATTTCACCACACCAAGATCTATTTCACCACACCAAGATCTATTTCAACACACCAAGATCTATTTCACCACACCAAGATCTATGTTAAACAAAAAAAGAACCTAAGCAAAGAAAAGAAAAAGCAAAGAGATAAGCAAATTCAGTCCAAGTAGCACCAGACTGGTGATATTTGTACAACAGAGAGGCCAGAAGGCTTGAATGTTTCTAATTACAGTTCAGTTTTACCATTCAACATGTGTCATAGCAAAATAGCCACTCCCAAACAACTTGCTCAAGTCATATAACCAACTATCAATTTTAAACTAAAACAAATCTAGCCAAATTAAAATTCTTTGAATTCACTTAGGAGAAATGAGGGATTGTTTTGACCACTCCCACCATAGGTAAGAATTCTAAAATTTCTTGGGCCAATGAGTTAAGTAACATCATAGAATAAATGTGACACCTGATGGCATCCATCTTAAAAATGAGCAAGGGTGCAGAGACCATGCAGTTGATTTACCATGTGCATAACAACACATGTAACATCCATTCTTATGTATATCTGTATTTTTTTTTAAACATATGGTACATGATTTTATCTAATTTTTATAATTCTTATTCATGGCTGTAATGTGTACAAAATCATTTTAGTTAAGTTTGGCCTGTGTGACATGAATCTGTCAAGAGTATAATATTGCACATGATCTATAAATAGATGATTATATATATGTTGACAATTATTAATAATAATCCTAATAATAAGACTTAAATGGTGCCTATGGCAAGTTTTTTCAGTTACTAATGGGATAATAATTCTGTAACTTTCCCATTAGTTGCACAAGTTCATGTGAAAATGCTTAATTGGATGCATCCAGTGGTAACATTTCCACTGTTTTATGCAGTTTTTGTATTCAGTGGAAATGTTTCTTTTATTACAATGTACATGCAGTTTTGGCATTCATTGGTAACATTTCTGTACTATACCATATACTGCCAGTGTCAAAACACATGGTTGTAGCCACTGTGCCCATAATGAATATAAACATGTCTTGTCTTTATTCATTAAAAGTTATTTACACATGGGCACATTCCCCTTCTGCAAACATCATCTGGAAATCACTGGATGAATGGGTGCTGAGAAAGGTTGACCAACTTCCAGGACTACAGGTAAGTACTGGCACCTGGCCAGGTGAGAAGCTTGATACCTGAATGCCATTCCTTAAAGGTCACATTGGAGTAGACTGATTTAAAACTATTTAATATAAAATGAAAAGATATTACTGACTGAGCATGAAATGTTCTTTACACATATCATATACCCCAAATCAATATGATTGGTCTATAAATAGAGAACCTGTCTGCTAGATTTCCACTATCAAAGAGTGCACCAGACAAAATCAAGTATGATTTTTGTAAATATCATATGACCTTAATATGAACTGAATGCTTTGATCAAGCTGCCGTTCATATCAAGTAAAAATTGTGAACAGATTTAAATTTTTTCCCTTTTATTCAAAACTGAAACTTTTTTTTTAGTCAAGAATATGACATTAAATGTACAAGACATACATGAAGGTTCCATTTATAAGATATACATGTAGTACCATGTATAAGATATACATGAAGTACCATGTATAAGATATACATGAAGTACCATGTATAAGATATACATGAAGTACCATGTATAAGATATACATGAAATACCATGTACCATCTGTAAGATATACATGTTGTATCAGCTTTCATCACCTTCCAAGAACACTGCAATTATCAAGGTGTAGCAAACAATTTTTGTAATCTTGTTTTGTCTTTTGGGTTTTTTATGTTAACTTTTAATAACTCCAGAATTTTTTTTATTTAGAAAAGAATGAAGTTTCAAAATCCCAGGTAAGTGTTGGCAAAGACAAGGTAAATGACCAATGTTTGGCGCAGCAATGAAGTGCCCATAACTTTGTTAAAATTTCATTCTCGCATATTAATATGTTACAGCCTTCAACCAATAAAGTTATTGCTCATGTGGAATAACAATTTATTTTTGACATTTAAAATCAGAATGGTTTTATTTTCCCAATCAAAAATATTTCGAAGACGTTAAAATTCTCCCAGTTTTGTCATCATATTCAAGAGTTTTTTTTCCTGATCTAAACTTTTTGCCAAAATAACACATGCAGGGCTTAGTTATATTCCCCATCACATCCCAAATGATACAGGCAGGACCTGGCCATAATCCACAACACTCCCTAAAATGATACATTTAGGGCCTAGCCATAATCCCTATCACTCCCTAAAATGATACATGTAAGGCCTAGCCATAATCCCAATCACTCCACAAAATGTTACATGCAGGGCCTAGCCATAATCCCTATCACTCCCTAAAATGATACATGTAAGGCCTAGCCATAATCCCTATCACTCCACAAAATGATACATGCAGGGCCTAGCCATAATCCCTATCACTCCACAAAATGATACATGTAAGGCCTAGTCATAATTCTAATCACTCCACAAAATGATACATGCAGGGCCTAGCCATAATCCCTATTACTCCCTAAAATGACACATGTAAGGCCTAGCCATAATCCCTATCACTCCCCAAAATGATACATGTAAGGCCTAGCCATAATCCCTATCACTCCCCAAAATGATACATATAGGGCCTAGCTATAATCCCTATCACTCCCCAAAATGATACATGTAAGGCTAAGCCATAATCCCAATCACTCCCCAAAATGATACATGCAAAGCCTAGCCATAATCCCTATCACTCCCTAAAATGATACATGTAGGGCCTTGCCATAATCCCTATCACTCCCTAAAATGATATATGTAAGGCCTAGCCATAATTCCAATCACTCCCCAAAATGATACATTTAGGGCCTAGCCATAATCCCTATCACTCCACAAAATGATACATGTAAAGCTTAGCCATAATCCTTATCTCTCCACAAAATGTTACATGCAGGGCTTAGCCATAATCCCAATCACTCCCCAAAATGATACATATAGGGCCTAGCCCTAATCCTAATCACTCCCCAAAATGATACATGTAGGGCCTAGCCATAATCCCAATCACTCCCCAAAATGATACATGTAGGGCCTAGCCATAATTCCAATCACTCCCCAAAATGATACATGTAGGGCCTAACCATAATTTCAATCACTCCCAAAAATGATACATACAGGGTTCAGCAGTAATCCCAATCACTCCCCAAAATGATACATGTAGGGCCTAGCCATAATTCCAACCACTCCTGAGTCCCCAGAATTCTCTTCAAGTGGGCATACAATGATGTGTAAATTTGGCATTTTAATTCCCCTATTCAATAATGTCTCATTCAGTCAATAAAATGGTGTTGATTTATTTGACAGGAAAATGGACTTCTGGTTAATGACAAGGTAAGTATTTTACTGAGATCCATTCATACAAAATGTTGATTTTCAAAATGGCAAGCTAAAATGGACTCGTAAAACATATAACCTATAACCCTAATCTAATCACAAACATCAAAATCACTGTATTCATTCCTTCCTATTCAATTCAGATGCAATTACAAATCAATGACCATGCATTTGAAACCATATTCAAGTATAACAAATACCAAGGCCATGAAAAATTTTCAGTGAATTATGTTTACAGTACTGTACTTCTTGTCCCTGTGTACAGTACTGTACTTCTTGTTCCATGATACTCAAACATATTTGCTTGTGTTTAACATGCATTCAAAACTGACCCAAATTTACCATCATGTGACTAGATCTGGGTGTTGATGCCATTCAGTCTTATCATCTCCAGAAAATGGCATAAATGATAGCATAATTTTTGTCTTTATATCTTCCAAGTGTTTCACACGTCCAACTATACAGGATTTTTCATAAAATAGAAAAGTGGGGTAATTATTTTCTTGTGAAATAATGGCTATATCTGATGCCCTGCAAGTAGTTGCTTTTGTGGGTTTAAAACCAGTTTTTTAGCACATGATAGACTATACATGGCAGCAAGTTTAGTTGGTGTAGAAATAACCCACGAAACCCTTTGGAAGAACCACCACATATCCACATTGGCTGAGCTAAGACTGGAACCCATGTGAACAGAGGTGAGATGGCAGTGGTGGGTAAAGGAGAGAGCTTTAGACCACTCAGTCACACTGGGACTCTGCTTTAGAACCAACAAGTGTTGAGTGTATAATAATGCTCTAGTAGGCAATAGTAAACATGGCTGACTGGAGATTACTAACAGGTCTATAGTATGCAGTCATGACTTATGCTGAGAGGTGAAACCATTCATTTCTAACTGGTCTTACCATGATTTGACCTATAGCCTACAAAAATCAACAGATTTCTTTTTACACAAGTGCAAGCCATCAACAAAGTATGGTGAATGATTTTAATCTAGAACAAAAGTTACTCTAGAAAACCCATTTTTCAGCCACAATGACCTTGACATCTGACCCATATGGCTTATGTGCAAACCCTCTATAAAATTTGGTCAAGGTAAACACAATAAAACCAAAATTATCTAATTATGCAGTTTTTCTTTTAGCATTCAAATTGACATTGACCTTTGACCCAAAAATCAATAGCCCTCTTTCGTACCCAATGTGTAAGCCATTCACAAACTCTGATATAAGTACATGACCAAGAAATTAAATCCATTTGCAGAAACCATTTTTCAATATTGAACATTGTGATTTTGACCTCTGACCCAAACTCACTTTCCTTCTTCCTTACTCTGCAATACATCCATATAGTTTAGCCCAGGTCTATGATACAGAATTAAAATTACTGTGTACTAAAATCATTGTGAACAAATGATTTGTCTTCTTTTCCTCTCAGTGACAACGTTATTTGACCCACTGACCACAAAGTCAAAAGGTTTCTTCCTTACCCCAGCATTCAAAAGCTTAGTCCAGGTCTGTGATGTAGAACCAATGTACTATACAAAAACCATTATTTTTCTTTGCAGTGTATCTTTTGACCATTTCTTTTGCATCTCAAAAGCAGGCTATTATAGTTTATGCAAGATATCTGTATATAAGTCGGGTTATCTTTTGCAAAAAACTTTCCTTCTCTCAGTCATTGTGACCATGACCTGCGACCTTTTGTGCCTGAAATTAATAGGTTTCTTTTCTTCCCAATGCAAGTTATTTAGAAAGTTTTGTAATCAACAGATGGTGGAAAACCTGATTCACAGAAATTAATAAGTGACCAGATGACCAGCCTAACAGTGACCAGATGACCTGCCCAACAGGGACCAGATGATCAGCCCAACAGACATCACTCATTAAATGCTCCATCTGATGGCAGGCATTAAAAGACCATATATACAGCAGTAGATTCTGTTTCCTGTATAATTACAGCAACTCAGGCACTCACATTTATGGTATGTGGGCTTAACTGTGGGAAAAAAATACATACTCAGCAGGGATGCTGGCAAAAGAACTACTTAAGTGAGAGCAAAAGCATTAGAATGTTATGTAAATCAACTTCAAAAGTAGCTTAAGTTTAAATTATGAAACATCTTGTAATGGTTAGGTTCATTACTTTCCCCAAGAAAAGCTTCCTTGACAAGGCATTTTATACCTAAATGAAAAAGTAATAATGAACGCATGTATAAAGCACACTATTGCTAGGTTTGACAAATTCAAGAAAGAAAATATCTATTGTGCAGTAGCTTGATACAAGTCAATAATTTTGCATGACAAGTAAACATTTATTTCTCTAACACAGACTCTGTAAAATATTACAGAACAATCCAGATAATTGTGTAAGCGCCGTACAATTGCATTCTATTTTAGACTAAAAGACTATTATAGCATTTCCATAGCCCCTAAAATTTCAATGAATTTACTCTATATATATGTATATAGTCAATTTCAAAACTTAATTAACATTTCATAAAATTAATTTTTTTAAATCAGTCATAACTCAAAACCTGATGTTTTTAAATGAAGGCAATCTTACTCAGTCAAATAATCCTCCTGACTGAATTCATAAAATATGCTACAGTCAAATAACCTGCCTGAATTAATTCATAAAATAGGCTATAGTCAAATAACCTGCCTGACTGACTTCATCAAATATGCTACAGTCAAATAACCTGCCTGACTGACTTCAAAAAATATGCTACAGTCAAATAACCTGCCTGATTGACTTCATCAAATATGCTACAGTCAAAAAACCTGCCTGACTGAATTCATCAAATATGCTACAGTCAAAAAACCTGCCTGACTGACTTCATCAAATATGCTACAGTCAAATAACCTGCCTGACTGAATTCATAAAATAGGCTATAGTCAAATAACCTGCCTGACTGAATTCATCAAATATGCTACAGTCAAATAACCTGCCTGACTGAATTCATCAAATATGCTACAATCAAAAAACCTGCCTGACTGACTTCATCAAATATGCTACAGTCAAATAACCTGCCTGACTGAATTCATAAAATAGGCTATAGTCAAATAACCTGCCTGACTGACTTCATCAAATATGCTACAGTCAAATAACCTGCCTGACTGAATTCATCAAAAATGCTACAGTCAAATAACCTGCCAGACTGAATTCATCAAATATGCTACAGTTAAATAACCTGCCTGATTGACTTCATCAAATATGCTATAGTCAAATAACTTGCCTGACTGAATTCATCAAATATGCTACAGTCAAATAACCTGCCTGACTGAATTCATCAAAAATGCTACAGTCAAATAACCTGCCAGACTGAATTCATCAAATATGCTACAGTCAAATAACCTGCCTGATTGACTTCATCAAATATGTTATAGTCAAATAACCTGCCTGACTGAATTCATCAAATATGCTATAGTCAAATAACCTGCCTGACTGACTTCATCAAATATGCTACAGTCAAATAACCTGCCTGACTGAATTCATCAAATATGCTACAGTCAAATAACCTGCCTGATTGACTTCATCAAATATGCTATAGTCAAATAACCTGCCTGACTGAATTCATCAAATATGCTATAGTCAAATAACCTGCCTGACTGACTTCATCAAATATGCTACAGTCAAATAACCTGCCTGACTGAATTCATCAAATATGCTACAGTCAAATAACCTGCTTGACTGACTTCATCAAATATGCTAGTCAAATAACCTGCCTGACTGACTTCATCAAATATGCTACAGTCAAATAAACTGCCTGACTGACTTCATCAAATATGCTACAGTCAAATAAACTGCCTGACTGACTTCATCAAATATGCTACAGTCAAATTACCTGTCAGACTGACTTCATCAAATATGCTATAGTTACAAAATCTGACTGACTGACTTTATCGAAGTATGGTTCCTAAATATTTCACAAAAAGACACCACTGCCCTTATTGAGTATGGGTCCTAAATATTTTAATGTAAGACATGACTGACTTTATCAAGTATAGTTCCTAAATATTTTACTGTAATACACAACTGACTTTATCGAGTATGGTTTCTAAATATTTCACTGTAAGACACAACTGACTTTATCAAGTATCCCAGTCCCAAATATTTCACTGTAAGACACAACTGACTTTATCAAGTTCAGGTCTTAAATATTTCACTGTAAGACACAACTGACTTTATCAAGTTCAGGTCTTAAATATTTCACTGTAAACACAACTGACTTTATCAAGTACAGGTATTAAATATTTCTCTGTAAGACACAAATGACTTTATCGAGTTCAGGTCTTAAATATTTCTCTGTAAGACACAACTGACTTTATCGAGTTCAGGTCTTAAATATTTCTCTGTAAGACACAAATGACTTTATCGAGTTCAGGTCTTAAATATTTCTCTGTAAGACACAAATGACTTTATCGAGTTCAGGTCTTAAATATTTCTCTGTAAGACACAACTGACTTTATCGAGTTCAGGTCTTAAATATTTCTCTGTAAGACACAACTGACTTTATCGAGTTCAGGTCTTAAATATTTCACTGTAAGACACAACTGACTTTATCGAGTTCTGGTCTTAAATATTTCAATGTAAGACACAACTGACTTAACCAAGTATGATCCTTAATATTTCAGAAATGGTTGTTGCCATAAATCTTTGGAAAGCGATGGTTTCAGGCAGTGCTCCCTTCACTATAGGAAACAGAGAAGATAGTTTTCTCTACAGGAAATAAATTAATTTTCAACTAATCTCACAATAGAAATTGATAAGTTGGTTTTCAACAAAAATCAATTTAGGAAATGTGAAAGTTTAACTCCTGCATACAATCTATGCACTGAATAAAATAAAGACTGACATGAAGTATTTTCTCTAAAGCAAGCACCTTATGGAACTCAATGGAAAAGCATCACCAATAACCAATTTATTAACATCAATTTACATTTAAATACACATCTAGTTTGAATTCCAATGAATTACCAACTTATTATTTCCTTAACTTACAGTTACAAATTTGGAAGTTCACAAGATGGAATTACTTTAATGGGACCATACAATACATACAAGTTCACAAGATCTAATTACCTTGATGGAAAAATATAGTTGATGCAAATTCACAAGATGAAATTACCTTGAAGGGACCATGTAACTAATGCATGTTCACAAGATGAAATTACCTTGAAGGGACCATACAACTAATGCAAGTTCACAAGATGAAATTACCTTGAAGGGACCATACAACTAATGCAAGTTCACAAGATGAAATTACCTTGAAGGGACCATACAACTAATGCAAGTTCACAAGATGAAATTACCTTGAAGGGACCATACAACTAATGCAAGTTCACAAGATGAAATTACTTGGAAGGTACAATGCAACACATACAAGTTCACAAGATATGTTTACACTGAAGGGACCATAGAATATATACAAACTCACAAGATGCAATTAACTTGATGGGATCATTCAAATGATGCAAATTCACAAGATGGAATACATTGAAGGTACATGTACCATACAATTCATACCAGCTCACAAGATGGAATTACTTTGAAGGGACTATATAATTAATGTAAGTTCACAAGATGGAATTACTCTGAAGATACATACAATATATACAAGTTCACAAGATTACCTTGAAGGTACCATAGAAATGAGGAAAGTTCAAATATGTAATTATGGAACAACTTTACAGAAAACAGAGATCCATTTTTTTTCTTCTTCTACTTTCAACCTAATTCATACAGGCGTGGAGAAAAACCTTTATATGGATAAACCCTAAGAAATGCAAAGTTTTTAAACCACTTTTTTATAAACAGAGTATGTCCTGCTTTTTTTTCATTCTGTGCTGAAGGCATTCTTTAAAGCAAATCAAACTGACACAAAGAAACAAGTGGAATATCTGACTGATAAATGATTACAGTACTCAACCTCAGCAAGGTTTTGAATAGGTTAGGTGATATCTTCAACATTACTGATACCATTCATCAAGATCTACTGATCCAGGGTTTTATGTCAACACTTGTTCTGACAGTCAAAAGCCAACCACCCCATGACTTGTCTCTTCTACCCCACTGCTTGTAACAGTTCCACTCAAAATGATGTTGTTATGGGAGGGACAATGATAAAGTAAATACCTTTTCCAGTGGTAAAAGACAAACAATATTGAATTTGGAATGTAGTTTTAAGCCATTCTTTTAACCATGTTTACAGTTTGGCTATTGGAGGCCTACAACAGCCATATATATGATGATATACCTGATATACAAAGTTGTTCCTGCCTCAAGTACCATATTTGCTGCCATCTGACACAGCAACCTCTTAACAGCATAGACCCAGATCTGCAGTCAAATTATGCTCAAGCATTTATGATGTTGCATGAAATAATGAGTACATCAGTACAGTAGTGCCTACCAGTGCATGCACTAATTACTTAAGGATTTTCACAGCAAAGGAATTCTACTCTGAAATTTTTGAAATGGGGTAGGCCTAATTTTTTCATGGGTTGGGGGTAGAATGGCAGTTTTATATGAGAACAGTAGTTATGAGTAGACACCTTATGTGTTTCAACAAATGCATGCATGTGTGTGTGTGTGTGTGTGTGTGTGTGTGTGTGTGTGTGTGTGTGTGTGTGTGTGTGTGTGTGTGTGAGATATGACCTTGTAAAAGAAATGTTATGATAATGGCATTATTTTGTGTGCTTTTGGGTTTTTCCTTCTTTTTTAGACTCGTTTTAACTGCATTTTTATACTTTATTGACTTTATGATGCTGAGGAACTGGAGGCCTTTTCAAAGGATACACAGATAAATGATTTGGGTATCCAAATCCAATCCCTCCCCCCTGGTTTATGAGCTCTACCAAATGAGCTACTATTGCTCCCATTAAAAAGTTCACAAAAGACATTTCCAATGCAAACTACATGCCTGATATTTTAATTTTATAAACCTTGCAAAGTGCAACTGGTAAAATGCTTTTATAATAAATTATGGCATCTCTATCCTCGATTGCAAAATGTGGCTTGGTAAGCCATAATTATGGTAATTGACCTAAAATTCATACAGTGACCTATATTATCAGATTAAGCTTTGTTAATCTTATTTATGTTTAGATTCATGTAATCACATGACAAAGCACTGGCAATGTGCAACTGTTAAAACAATGGCAATTTGCAAATATTCAAACACTGCAATATGTAAATGTTAAAACAATGGCAATTTGCAAATATTCAAACACTGGCAATTTGCAAATATTCAAACACTGGCAATATGCAAATGTTAAAACAATGGCAATTTGCAAATATTCAAACACTGGCAATTTGCAAATGTTAAAACAATGGCAATTTGCAAATATTCAAACACTGGCAATATGCAAATGTTAAAACAATGGCAATTTGCAAATATTCAAATACTGGCAATATGCAAATGTTAAAACAATGGCAATTTGCAAATATTCAAACACTGGCAATTTGCAAATATTCAAACACTGGCAATATGCAAATGTTAAAACAATGGCAATTTGCAAATATTCAAATACTGGCAATTTGCAAATGTTAAAACACTAACAATATGCAAATGTTAAAACACTGACAATATGCAAATGTTAAAACAATGGCAATTTGCAAATATTCAAACACTGGCAATTTGCAAATTTAAAAACAATGGCAATTTGCAAATATTCAAACACTGGCAATATGCAAATGTTAAAACAATGGCAATTTGCAAATATTCAAATACTGGCAATATGCAAATGTTAAAACAATGGCAATTTGCAAATATTCAAATACTGGCAATTTGCAAATGTTAAAACACTGACAATATGCAAATGTTAAAACACTGACAATATGCAAATGTTAAAACAATGGCAATTTGCAAATATTCAAACACTGGCAATATGCAAATGTTAAAACAATGGCAATTTGCAAATATTCAAATACTGGCAATATGCAAATGTTAAAACAATGGCAATTTGCAAATATTCAAACACTGGCAATTTGCAAATATTCAAACACTGGCAATATGCAAATGTTAAAACAATGGCAATTTGCAAATATTCAAATACTGGCAATTTGCAAATGTTAAAACACTGACAATATGCAAATGTTAAAACACTGACAATATGCAAATGTTAAAACACTGTGAATGTTTTAGTGGCATTAAAACAAGACTAAAAAATGTGTAAGTGAATAAAAACCAAGCAAAACTCTAAAAAGCACTTTCTCAAAAATAAGATTTTTTATTCACAACCATTTTCTTCAGTTTCTGATTGTGGGCATGTTAAGGCTAATAGTCTTAGACTCCTACTCAGATATTGCAAAGGAGGAACTAATGAAGGCAATTTAACTAGGACACTCATACAGCATCTCTTCCTGCTGCCCATTTGCTATTGTACAGGGCAAGCACTTCCAAATGGGCAGCAAAAGCCTCAATATGTCGATGATTATACTATATGGTAGCTGTTTCCCATAAAGAGATTTCATGTGTAAATTATACCTGAATGGACTGTGTCTTTAATAAACAGGAAAGACATTCTGTAATATTGATACTGGTAACACAATCAGAGATAGTAAGAGTAGCTTCCAAATAGATATTCATGTAAGTCAATAGTTTACTAATAAATCACTGTGTACCAAGTGGGCACAGTATATACAATCTGAACAGTGAAAAATGATCAATAAATGCATCCGTCAACAATCACCTGCCAAATTCTACAAGAATGGACATGTCTACCAGTCCCAAATCATAATCTACCTGGAAAATAGCTCATGGCTTCAGTTGACAACAGGTGAATTGTGTTGACTTTTTTATACAATCAATATTCTTTTTCATGTGACTGATACAGCTGGATATACAAACTCCAGCTCATTTCAAGTTTCACACAGGTACCTACTGTTTTAAGATACTGAATTTCAACAAAAAAAAAAGAAGTTTCATTTTTCTTAATGGATTATATATTAACTACTAAAACATACCAAAAACCACAAACAGCAATGATATTACTATCAGATGACCCCTACATCAAAGAAAACTAGATACCTCAAAGAAATATCCACAAACAGCAATGATATTACTATCAGATGACCCCTACATCAAAGAAAACCGGATACCTCAAAGAAAAGAACATTATCCTTCAGGGGAAAATTTTTTCTTTTATCCCTTGATTGCAGACTTTTTAATCCAATCAAATTGGATCTTATTATAGGATAACAGCATCCCAACCTTGAAATGAAATCCACCCAAGCATGAAAGTTAATATATACTACTATCTACAATATTTGTAAATGCTTTTTCATGATCTTTATCGTTTTTTTTCATCTCTGTTGACATCTACATGCTTTAAGGTCATCAACACCAAGTCCATCAGACTGTTCAGTTGCAAAAACAGCTGGGACCTAGGGTAAATTTTTGGGCTCATGGACCTCGAATTCGAATTGGGTGAATTTTCAGCTAGGTGATCATAGCTCTTCTATATGACAGCTTTGCACTGAACAAGGAATTAATTTAAAACAGGCAATTGATGCTAAATAAATACAGTTTTATATCAATTTCTGTATCATTTAAAAATGTAAGTCCATTGACCCATTTCTTCAAAAACTTGGAATTAACTTTAATAAGTACAAGCTATAGACAAATTTTTTGATAGAGATAAGAACAAAACGGTCATGGAAGCAAGGATTTTCAGTTGAGAACTGTCAATGTGGCTGCATTACAGGAAACATTTTTCACATAATCACCCTACACTATTTTACCAATGAACATAAAATGGTAGTAGAAAAATTCCAGAACTATTTTTCTTTAAATATGGTCTATATCTTGTGTTTTATTTGCTGTAACAGTACTTAAATTCACAGATTAGAAAATTCCCCTGCCTATTAAATCTGTTTAAAGTCTGCTACAGTGAAGAGCACAAATACAGAGCAGAATTTCTAGCATAATCTGCATTCTCTCATCTTTACTACATTTTGTCAATGTCTAGCATAATCTGCTTTCTCTCATCTTTACTACATTTCATCAATGTCTAGCATAATCTGCTTTCTCTCCTCTTTACTACATTTAACAATGTCTAGCATAATCCTCTTGGTCCTCAGCTTTAATACATTTCTGTCAATGTCTAGCATGATCTTGCTTGGACCTCATCTTTTGTATAATTCAAGTTCAGTCACTGTCTAACATAATTTATTTGGCCCTCATATTTAAAAGCATAATCTGAGTTGTCTTCATCTTTAATACAGTTCAGTTGGCTTCTAGCATAATCTGTTTGGTACTTATCTTTAATAGCATAATCTGTTTGGTAATTATCTTTAATAAGATAATCTGCCTTGTCCTCATCTTAAGTACATTACAGTCCATGTTTAGCATAATCTGCTTTGTCTTCATCTTAAGTACATTACAGTCTATGTTTAGCATAATCTGCTTTGTCCTCATCTTAAGTACATTACAGTCCATGTCTAGAATAATTTGCTTTGTCCTCAACTTAAGTACATCACAGTCCATGTCTAGCATAATCTGCTTTGTCCTCATCGTAAGTACATTACAGTCCATGTCTAGGATAATCTGCTTTCTCCTTAAGTACATTACAGTCCATGTCTTGATTAATCTGCTTTCTCCTTAAGTACATTACAGTCCATGTCTAGGATAATCTGCTTTCTCCTTAAGTACATTACAGTCCATGTCTTGCATAATCTGCTTTCTCCTTAAGTACATTACAGTCCATGTCTAGGATAATCTGCTTTCTCCTTAAGTACATTACAGTCCATGTCGAGGATAATCTGCTTTCTCCTTCAGTACATTACAGTCCATGTTTAGCATAATCTGCTTTGTCCTTATCTTTAGTTATAAAGTCAGTGCATCTTTGTCAGATATAAATAGCAATAAAATATAGGCAATGACTAAGCAGTGCAACAAAAAATGTAATTTACACAATTTATTCTTTAGTTTTATGTTGTTTGCCAAACTTTGATTTTAGCATAAAAATTATCATATTAAAGTAGCAAAATAGTAAACACTAGCATCATAATAACAACCTTCAGGCTAACAGCAACATTTACTGTTTCCACAGATGGATCATTGTTCAGTTGTTTTTCAAATTTGTGGTTTATGGCAATTATTAAATCTAAAAAAAAAAAACAACTCAAAGTGGTTAATATAGAGTACTGGTACATAACTCTACATTTTGATCCATAAAGCTGATGGAAGTCAGATACATCAAATAAGATACAAACTTTAAAGAACCTATTTCTCACTCCATTCACAGTGAGTACTAGGCTATCTCTACAGCCAATTTAACTTTGACCTATGGTCAATTAGGTGTCAATCATTGTGTAAACAAGTTCCCAACTTATGAAAGTCAATCAGATACATTAGGGTGGGTTTTTTATTATAGGAAATCCAAATTTATCCTCACTTTCTAAGATATCTCAGTTGCTATTGTATTGTGATATTCAAAGTTTTCTGTACTTTTTGGCATAGTGCAACAATATATCCATTGCTTATGTTATAAACATTGGATGACCAAAAGTTACTAGTTCTGATCATTGCATTTCAGGAAAATGTTCGGATTGATGGTGAGTACACCGTTTTAAAAATGTACCCAAGAATATCAATGTTCACAAACATGGCCATATCCCATTTTCTTAAAAAAATCTATATCTTTTTAAAATCAATATCACTGTAATGATTTGATCAACTATTTTGTCATCTGAATATCTCCAATGATGTCATGAAAGAGTCAGATCACATGATTACCATATTTGTCAAGAAGAAATAGTTTGACCTTGGAGTATAAATGGCAAACTTTTACCCATACACAATTCTTTACTCAAGCTAAAGAAAGACCTCATTACAAACTGGGAATGCTGCCAAAATTTGTCCAGGATGTAATTTTACAGGTGTAGAATACAGAGGCTTCATTAAATAAGCCCCACATAGTTTTTAATGAGCATATCAAGTGTAATGTTTAAATTAAACTTTAAATGACAAAGAATTATAAAACAGGCTGAATAGAATCTATATCAAAAGGCTTTTCACCAAACTTGTCTGAATAAGACCAAACTAAAGCTAACCTTTCACCCACTGGAGGAAAACCATTCATTAGATCAATTAGAAATGCAGGCAATTTTTGAAACTGATATCTCGGTAATTAATTTAAATACATGTATATATTCCACCATCAAACAGAAGCAATGAATATCGGAAATAAGTTGTAATATCAACAATGGACCATTGAAATTGAGGGAACAACAAATAGGCAAGTTATTCTACAAGAATAAAAATTAGGATCCAACTGCAGATGTAAATAAGAATGTAAGATATCTGATATACTTATAACTACATTGTTAATTTACCACCTGATTAAACACAAATCAGTAATTATGCAAATAAAATTCTGAATGGCACTCAAACTTTCAACATTTGTAAATTACATCAAAACCTATATCAATAAAGTACATACCTTTTCTTGTTGAAAAACATTGAGGAATTTAAATTAAACCATAAAACAGAACAACAGTAACTCAAGCATTGAGAAATAGTTAAACCATCAAAGTGAATGATGCGAAACCAAGCATTAGGAAATCTGAGTTAAGAAAATCAGAACAATATTAAGGCAATTAAGCATTGAGGAATTGCCAATTAATATTTTTACTTGCATAAACATTATTCTGAATTATGACTCAACAGGTCACACATGCTCAACAGTAATACAACAAATAGGTTTTCTCACTTACAGCTCTACAAAACTGTAATGTAATGTGTTGCATCAGGTTGCATCAGGTGATATTTTTAGATGATATTATAACAGTAATATAATAATTATGGGTTTTTATTTCACTCAATACATTGCATTATTAATCTGACCTATATGTTCCATCAAAAGGTATTTTTTCATAGCTCCATAAAACTATGTAAAAAAAATCTACAAAAGTCCATAATTAAACATTTTCATTTCCAGCTAGAAACAAGTCAAAACATAACTGCTGTAACATTAAAGATTTTCAATGTTCTGGGCATGATACAAAAGGAAGGTAATCTTCACACCATCGGGGGTCACACTACCAGGTGAAGTGGGCTAAAAAGTTGCTGAAAATCGTAAATTTCGCCTTCTTCAGATAGGAAAGCAAAAATAACTTCACCCTCTGATTTCTCAGACATAATATGACTGTAGATTACGACTTTGAGATGCCACCTCCCTGTAGCCATTTAAGTTTGGGCACTATTGTAACCTAGACTAACAAGTAGGTCTCTGCTTTTTTTTCTTTTCTGACTGCTGCTGTCAGAAAAAAAAAAAGACCTACTTGTTGGTCTATGTTGTAACTCAATGCCAAATGTTTTTAGTGGTGTTGATACCAATCAGCTTATGGTGACAAAGAAATTCTAGCACATTTACATGCAAGTTTTAATAGCTAACTGCCTAATTTCATGAAGTTGGGCCTACAGTGCTATGATGAAAATATACCAAATTCTGTTTGGAAATTTAAACATAAATATGCAAATAGTAATTTGCTTTTAAAAATATGATTGGTGCAGAGCGTTTTCTAATTTATATCCCATTTTTAATGAATGGAGATTTTAATGGCTGTATTTGCGTATTTTCTATAAAAAATCCATTTGAAACCGTAAATGAAATTTTAATGGCGGACATCGCTGCCTATATGATATACCACTTCATTTAACTGTGAAAATATGAAAAATATTTATAGTAATAAAGCAAATAATATTTAACTAATGCATACCATTATTCCCAGAACATTTAATGGATTTTTGTAACAAAGCAAGAAAGTGTGTAGTTCAAGAAAAGCCCTCCATCTAAAAATAGATGCATTCACTCTTTTCAAGACCAATTCTTGGATATTCGGTTGGGGGTAAAAAAAGGGTCCAGTTTAGTTATATATTGACTTTAATGATTCAGTGTATTGTCTATGAATAGTTACAGTAATGTGTAATTGGGAACAATGAAATCAGGACAAAAAGTATGGTTTGAAGTCACTTGTACATTTATTCCTATGTATATGTATTAGGGGCTGTTTCAAAGAATGCTAGAAATCTCTTTTTGACTGCAATTGTACATAAAACTTAAGAAAATAAAATAATTAAGTAGTAGTTTATTAAGCATTTTTACCAACATTCAGTTACAAGACTCTAATCTTGTTACTTTTATCTGTGAAAATTAATTACAATGTATAGCTTAGATGTGCTTTTTAAGTCATACAGTCAAAATAAACTGCATTTACTTCAATTCAAACACACATACTAAGTTAGCTACTATGTCGTAGCCTCAACTTGTTTTGTTATGGTCTACAAGGTAGAATTAAGGATACTAATAATAATACTAAGTATGAATAGAATGGGTATGAATATAAATACTCATACAAAATATATTGATACTCAATAACACATATTTTTCAACTTGAAAATAAGACATTGCTTAAAACTGTTAAAAGCATACCAAGAAATAAAGCACATCATTAAAAAAGATAATGCAGCTTTCTGTCACTTTCTGTCTCTTTCTTTACATTTACTGACTGCTTAAATACATAGTATTAAGTGTTCTTTGACTACTTAAACATGTATTAAAAGCCTAAATGTGAATAAACATAGTACATAAAGTGCTCAACTCTGCTTAAACACATAGCAGTAAAAGTGTTCTTTAACTGACTGCTTAAACACACAACAGTAAAAGTGTTCACTGACTGCTTAAATACACTGTAGTAAAAATGGTTAATTGACTGCTTAAACACACTGTAGTAAAAAAGGTTAATTGATTGCTTAAACACACTGTAGTAAAAATAGTTAATTGACTGCTTAAACACACTGAGTAAAAGTGGTTAATTGACTGCTTAAACACACTGTAGTAAAAATGGTTAATTGACTGCTTAAACACACTGTAGTAAAAATGGTTAATTGACTGCTTAAACACACTGTAGTAAAAATAGTTAATTGACTGCTTAAACACACTGTAGTAAAAATGGTTAATTGACTGCTTAAATGCTTAGTAGTAAAGTGTTGTTACCCTGAAGTTGCTGGATCTGCATCTGAATGCCCACACCCCCTCCACGGTTACTTGCTCCATCTCTGCTGTTCCGACGACCTGATGATAAGCCCTCCTGGGAGCTCCGTGGGGACAGGGGGCCAGAGCTGTCTAGGCTGAAACTTCCTGACAAAGATGTCAACGAGCTGGCTGGACTAATTCCAGGACTGCGACTTGTGCTTCCGCGCTCCATCTTTCTGAGCTATTAGTTCTTGATGTGCAAATGTAGGCGCACAAGTCTCTTTATATGACAATTGATTCTCAATGCTGCATTTTGGAATGTCTATTCACACGCTCACATACACAACACAACACAAATTACATGGTCATCCTGAAAGTAGATATGGGTAAACATGAAAATGCATAAAATACATTTTCAGTTTGATCAATATTTAGCTTTCTCATTATGTTACCATATATACTGCTTAACAAGACAAACTATATACAAAATAGACCCTCAACTGTCGTAGCATTATGTGCCTGCAGATCAAAATCTATATTGAATGCTTATTTTACTGACACAGACTAAGATCTGCCTGCACTCGTCTTATACATTAAATTAAAAGTGCAAAACAAAGTAAATTCAACAATATAACAGCATTAGTGTTATAAACAAAGATGTCTCAGACTGATATAAAGGATGGATGGATATATATATATATAAAAGATGTACATTTGGCTGACAATTGTGCATGCATCTTGAACTGAATAGATATGGATACATTATCATTTTCACATTTTATCAGATTCAAAAAATGTGGTCATTACAGTTATATTTTTAGGATTTGTACCAGGTAATTGCCATGACTTGTACCAGGTATTTACCATGACTTGTACCAGGTAATTGCCATGACTTTTTACCAGGTATTTACCATGACTTGTACCAGGTAATTGCCATGACTTGTACCAGGTAATTGCCATGACTTGTACCAGGTATTTACCATGACTTGTACCAGGTATTTACCATGACTTGTACCAGGTAATTGCCATGACTTGTACCAGGTAATTGCCATGACTTGTACCAGGTAATAGCCATGACTTGTACCAGGTAATAGCCATGACTTGTACCAGGTAATTGCCATGATTTGTACCAGGTAATAGCCATGACTTGTACCTGGTAATTGCCATGACTTGTACCAGGTAATATTGTATAGTGAGTACAGAAGATGACCCAATACAGTTCAGGATTGTAGTGCAAGCTATGCAATATTCATTTATACCCAGATTGTAGTGCAAGCTATGCAATATTCATTTATACCAAATTTTGTAAAAACACATTTTTAATTTTATTCTTCATTCTAGAATTCTGAAATTCTGCAAGTAAATATATTTAGTACTTACTGTTACTCAACATGTACTTAATATATAAAATCACCTCAAGATAAAATTTACTTAAAGATATTTAAAATTTACAGAACTTTCTTAAGATTTTAGTCACAATACAGCAAGAGAATTCCAATCCCTTTACTGACAAAACATTCAGTTATTTACTGCCCAGTATGAAAATCATTGCCCTCAATCACCCTAAGTACCAGTCTCAACATGTCTATCAACTCATTGTAGGGGCACATGAACTTGGAAGTACTCTGATATCCTGTATGAAATACTTTTGGAACTGCTATCAGATTTATTTCATCCTGGGTTTCTCACACAACCATACTGTTGTAAATCTGATAGAACTAAGGGTATATAAAATATTCTTTAAGTGGAAGTAATATTATGAGAAAGTGGTTTTCATATCTGGGTTTAAAAAAAAATTAAAAACACCTTTGTAGCTATGAAAAAAGAAACCCACAAAATCCACATTTCTTTTAATACTCTTACAGACATTAGTATTTGAAGGGTTTACATTTTGTTAGTTGTGCCATATTTGCATGAACAAAGCATATGGTATATATTTTCTTGTATGTGCTGAATAAATTATCAAAAATAACCAAAATGTGTCAACAAGTATTTTTTAAATTAAATAAAAACATAGTGCCAGCAGTTAAAATGGGATTGGCAAGATAAGAGGAAACACATCTTTTTTTCTTGATTACATAAAGGCAATAATGTAAGATCAGTAAAATTAAAATCAGCACCCTCATTAATACAAGTAGCTATTGTTATCAATATAATGTGGGTCAAATTCAAACAAGTACCTTTGCAATATAGATGGTTATTATATAAAGATAACTATGTAACAAATTTTATGCACATATCAGTACCACAATAAAACTTTCTTTTGCCAAAGTCAAAAAATGAAACATAAGTGTTAATGGCATAATTAGGACAGCCCAAAGTGAATGCTGAGATGTCTATTAAAGTGTCACTCTACAGTTTCATATTTTACATAAGGTTAGAATTTTAAAGAAAAAGAATTTCCCTGGGTTTCCTCACTGCTTATACTGGATATTTAAAAAAGACCTTGCATATCTTAGGTATTGTTCAAAGAACCTTTAATTCCCTTTATTTTGGTATTTGATTGATGGGTGTAATATGGGTTATAGAGTATACATTGGCCTACTCCAGATGTGCACCTTTCAAAAGAGTGCTAGCTCCATTGGTCATTTACACTTCTTGAAGTTCAGAGGTAAATTGTTTAAAAAAAAGAGCTGATAACTTTTTTTACATTTTATATATTTGGTAATTCATTCATTCAATGTACTTTCAGAAGCTGGTATTGTCAAGTCTGGCTAAAATCCTTTTTCTCTATTTTAATAGCTGCTAAAGATAGTGTACTTTAGACAAATTCTGGCTGATTTTTGGAGCACAAGGGAACAGTCATTTTAGTTAGCAGTGTGATAAGATCATTGACAATTTCCAAAAGTACAATATACAAAGAAATGTCAACCACTTTACATTGGAGCAGCATAGAGGTATACCAATCACCTCTCTACTGTGCATGCTTTAAATGCAAACAACTTTGTCACTCTCTCAAAAGTATATAATAACTGGTGTGCGCCCCCTACATAAATGTATAATTGGACAACCCAAAGTAAATGCTGAAATGACTATGTAAAGGCAATAACTGATGTAATACAGATATTTAATACTTACTGAAAGAAGGGCTGACATACAATGATTGAAAGTCCAGTAATATATTAACCCATTTTTATAAAACTCTGACTCAATGATCACAAGCAAGATTCATTGAAACTGACTCACAATTGAAAGGTCTGCAAGTTTTAATTGTTGAAATAAATTTTCTATTTTGTATTTATGCATGTTATAAGGTCTTAACAAACACTATTACAGAAGTAACAAGTCTATAATGTCTGTTTATCTAGAATTAGTGCCCTCTTTACTTATCTATGGGCGTGGCTGTATTACATAAAGCTGTGGACAAACAGCAGTTGAAATATGGCCAAGTGCCTAAATAGCTTTGAACAAACCAATCCTTTACATTTACACATTCTTCCTCAACAGAAATTCTCTCAACCTTGTTGGAGAGTTATTGATGATAAATGGTTTGTACAAGGTGAGAAAGATTTCCTTGTAATTAAGGGGACAATGAATTGAGAAATCAGTCCATCCATGAACCAGTCAACCCCCAACTCTACTATTGCACCTTTATTAGATTACTGGCTTTCATAAAATTAAATATTTCTATTTTAAAATACTTATTCATTTGATCTGAATTGGTATTTATAATTCCATATGCCCTGAAAATCATTTAATTTCAATAAGCATTTATTATTTCATATGCCCTGACAAACCATTTGATTTCAATTAGTATTTATCATTTCATATACCCTGAAAATCATTTGATTTCAATAGGTATTTATTATTTCATGTGCCCTAACAAATCATTTGATTTCAATAGGTATTTATCATTTCATGTGCCCTGACAAATCATTTGATTTCAATAGGTATTTATTATTTCATGTGCCCTAACAAATCATTTGATTTCAATAGGTATTTATCATTTCATGTGCCTTGACAAATCATTTGATTTCAATAGGTATTTATTATTTCATGTGCCCTAACAAATCATTTGATTTCAATAGGTATTTATCATTTCATGTGCCCTGACTTTAATGATGAAAATCATTATTTACAATGCAGTACAATTTTTGTTTCAGGGCAATTTAAATATTGTCATCTACTGATCTACCTATATGCAAGATTAACAAAAGTCCAAAGCTTATCCCTATCAGCTAAGTCACTCACTGATCAGAGAAGATGAATGTTCTTCAAATCTATTTTCCATTCATCATCTATGCTGAACAAAATTAGGTCATAAATTTGGAAGTGTTGCCCCTGAACTAATTTCCTTTGTGCACTTTTACAAATTTCTACCATTTGAAAATGTTAAAACTGATCAAACACCAGGGTAAAGCAATAAAAGCATGGGGCAAAAATGACAGGGTAAAGCAATAAAACCATGGGCAATGACAGGGTAAAGCAATAAAAGCATGGGGCAATGACAGGGTAAAGCAATAAAAGCATGGGGCAATGACAGGGTAAAGCAATAAAAGCATGGGGCAAAAATGACAGGGTAAAGCAATAAAAGCATGGGGCAATGACAGGGTAAAGCAATAAAAGCATGGGGCAAAAATGACAGGGTAAAGCAATAAAACCATGGGCAATGATAGGGTAAAGCAATAAAAGCATGGGGCAATGCCAGGGTAAAGCAATAAAAGCATGGGGCAAAAATGACAGGGTAAAGCAATAAAAGCATGGGGCAATGACTAATCTAATGGTGTTGTGGACAGGACTATATTGTCCAGTACACATGCTCTTAGTAATTTGTTTTTAAAATGCAATAAACATTTTTAAAAATTTGTTATTATCATTTTACCTTAATAATCTACATTGTCCCATTTAGATAAGTAATATTAACATAAAATATAAGAATTTTTGTAATAATAATAAAAATAAAAATAATGATACTAATAATAAGAAGAATAATAAGAATAATGTGTTTGTGTGCCTTTTTATTTTTAATTTAGTTTTAACACTCTGAGTCATCACTATGATGTCTGCAGTGTGGCAGTTTATACTACTGTAATGTCAAGCACTGGGACATCATACAACAGACATGTGGCATCATGTCCCGCCAAGTCACATTACCCTGACACTAACAAAAACCTCTTAATGATGAGCACCAGGCAAGGCAGCTGCTAGTACCCTTTTTATAAGTCTTTTGTATGAATCTGCCATTGTTCAAACCTGCAACCTCCTGCATTCAAGGTATATGCTCTAATCACTTAGGCCAACAGAGTGGTCTATAACCACAATATCTCCCTAAACATAATTTATATTATTATTGTCATCAAATGGACTATACAAAGTAATTTTTATATTTATATTCTGCAATCAAGTTATTATTGAGTTCTTTGAAAAATATATGCATGCAACAAATTTAAAATAACAACATTAATAAAAAGAGACTTCTACATCTTATGCATGCCATTATTAAAAAAAAGCATTCTGTTGTTATGAAAATTTTTGGCAATCCCCATTTGTTTATCAACTATAGAGTTGTGACATAAATATGGACTTGAAATATCACCACAAAATCTGCTTTACATAAACTTAGCACAGCTCTTTTGCTGATTTCAAATAAAACACTTGGCACTGTAAACATATCAGTCCTGTGTTCTCTGTGATGGTATGTATAGCCTACTTCCTCATCTATGATGAGGTAAAGAACACATTCACAAAATGAAATGTGTAGTGGGTCCAAAGAACATAACACATTCACAAAATGAAATGTGAAATGGGTCCAAAGAACATAACACATTCACAAAATGAAATGTGAAGTGGGTCAAAAAAAATAACACATTCACAAAATGAAATGTGAAATGGTCCAAAGAACATAACACATTCACAAAATGAAATGTGAAATAGTCCAAAGAACATAACACATTCACAAAATGAAATGTGAAGTGGGTCCAAAAAACATAACACATTCACAAAATTAAATGTGAAGTCCAAAAAGTCATAAGTATATTTTAGTAATCTGGAGTTTGCCATAAGACTGAACACTCCTAATTTAACTACTTGCCATAAGACTGAACATTCCTAACTTTACTACTTGCCATAAGACTGAACATTCCTAATTTTACTACTTGCCATGTGATAGACCAACTTTTAAAAGGTGGAAAAAGAATGTAACGTTTGGGATTTAATTTGTTGTGTAGAAAAAGAAGGAAGGATAATGTTGCCCATATATATTGGTATTTAAAACAATACAATTCAAAGCAGCCACTCTACCACAAAGGTTATTAAATGCATTTTTAAAAAAAAAATTATTTCAAGGAACCAATATGACAATCTGACCCATGCTGGAATCATGATGTTGAATGATGTATGTATGACTGATATTAGAAACAAAGAAAAAGATTTTTATTTGGCAGTGAGTTGGTCATGAAGAAACTCCACAGTGATTTTCACCTGTCTCTACTCCCATGTTTAGTTTGATAATTTAAGGATTTGTAATATTCCACCATATCAAAACAATATCAATTCTTATTGGTAAAGTGAATGCCCCCATAAAAGTATGCAAAAGTGCTCTCTAACTTTACCAGGCTTGTAATTAATATACCAATACCTCACAAATGACAGTATGAATTCTAGAATGATAATGCACTAGTCCAACATTATGTAGTCTAACCATACAAATGTGAAAATCAATTTTAATGTATGCGTTAGCCAGACCAATGCCTGGATTTAAATATCAAACATGTCTGGTACAGACTCAACTGTAAACTGCAACATTATGTCTAAAAACTCATGTCAAAACAAGACATAAAACTGGCACTTAAATCTGTGAAGGCATTACTGCCACTAAATTGTAATGATAATTATTTGGGGATAGATAACGAGTAGCCCAACAAAATTCACATCTAGCTATAGGCATACATTCAGTGTGGCTATCTTGCTTGAACAATTCGCTATATACAAATATTTTTTATTTTTAATTAAATACTCCAAAATTTTACAAATTATCGTTATGTAATGAAGTATGAAATATGCATATAACATACATTTCAAACTGATCATCGAAAGCAGCCGCGGTTGCTGACAGCAGCTATATTCGGGGTAATAATTTGTAACTAGCGGCATGTTTATGCCTACAATGGCAGTCTGCAACATGCTCCAACTTGCTGACAGTCCTTCGTTGTACAATAATTAACGCCTTAACATTCAGGGCACACTTATGAAGTTGTAAACAATGTTATGTAAGCATTCTGTGTAGATCTGTTGCAACCATCATTTTCAGAAACTTTGTTAAATTTGAAATACCTAATAATACCGATTAGTCAATGCCAATTGCTGCTTTGAAATTTGACACCTCTCCATCCAAGGCCAAAATATGATATTTACTACAAAAGTATTTTGGCTGTAATCTTTAAATACACAACGGGTCAATTAAACAGGATATAAAATATTAAATGAAGGTCTTATCTCACGAATTCTCCATAAAACAAAACTTTATAACGGTAAAAGTGTACTCACCCTTTGGTACGACTAGCACATAAGCGCCAAAATAACATGAATAGAAAGCTTCGGTAGTGACATTGGCTGTTAGGTGCTGTGCGCCCTCTTCTTTTTAGAAGCGCGTTCTCCAGGGGAGATAATTTCCAAACTTTCAGTCAAAACGAAAGTACACTCATGAAATGGTATCCGG
This sequence comes from Potamilus streckersoni, assembly GCA_016746295.1. Taxonomy (NCBI): domain Eukaryota; kingdom Metazoa; phylum Mollusca; class Bivalvia; order Unionida; family Unionidae; genus Potamilus; species Potamilus streckersoni. Next base: position 2,390,593 of record JAEAOA010002348.1, read on the forward strand.
TATTGACTGTGATGAATTATACAATATGAAATAACAGGTTTATTTGTATATACTTTCCTTTTCAATTCAAAGAACTTGCATCGAATGTAAAAGTATCATTGTTGCTGACAGATGACCTAGATTTTATTTTTTCTTTTAATACATATCACGGGTTTCTTATGCCACCACCCACCTACCAAAAACCCAAAGTGCAATAGGCATCTTGACTTGATTTGCTCTTGTCTGCACGCTCTTACGTCAAAACGTCAGTCTGTCTCTCCCATGCTAGCTTGTCTGAACGATTGCTGACAGTTTACGATAGACATAGTAAATTCTAACGGCGTGTGCGTGTGCGTGTGCGTGTGTGTGTGTGTGATTTGGATATTTAGCGTAGCATTAACAATTCCACAGTCATGTCGCTACGATGTCTGCAGTGTGGCAGTTTATAGCGATGTCTAGCACTAGAACATCATGCCGCAGACATGTAGCATGATATCCCACCCAGCCACATTATCCTTACACCTGGCCTAACACTAACCTTAATTGTGAGCGGCAAGGAAGACAGCTGGTAATGCTATTTTTGTAAGTCTTTGGTGTGACTCGACGGATTCTAACCCGTGATCTCTGGCGATCTTGTAAATAAAAAGCAAAAGAGCTATTTCCACGTTTGTGTCTTGTATTTTTAGAGGTGAAAACCTTGCTAATGCAAGTTAATTTCTCTATTCAATTTAAATTTGGTATAACTGTTTATATGGTTATATAGATGACCTAGTTATGTTTTTGTGAGACTGAAATTAGTTTTCCAAGAGTTATCATTCTAACTTTTGAGACAGACTTTTTCGATTGCAGTGGGTGCATACGTCTTTTAGAATTGTTATTTGTACTTTTTTATTTTTGTGATGGTAGTATCGTTGGTGGTGGTGTAATAATACTATAACTAAAGTTATTTTATATCCGAAATAAAAATTTAAATCTTTGAAAACACAAAAATATATTGTTGGGAGTTTCCTTATGGGGAGATTTGTACATACATGTAAATCCGTTTTGCTTTCTTTGATGTCTTGAAGTTTAGATGCAGAGTACAGTTACCAAATTTAGTACCATAAGACTTTCTAGGAGTTACGTGAATTATAAGAATGGACTCAGTTCATACACACCAATAATGATCGAGAATTGTGTTATCAATACAAGTTACGATTTCGTGAGTAGTGTAGTGAGATTCTTTGTGGTATATGAGGGCAAAGAAAGGAAATCATCCTGGGACTTTTGGGGAATAGATTTTTAGAGACAGAAAATCCCCCAGGGACTGTATTGGGCATAATGGGAATTTGGTGTAGGAACAAGACAAATGGTACATGTAAGGTGACGTAACGGTACTAGCTCTTGAAACAATGTAGCTGACATAAATACGCTCAACTACCACTCTAGGTCGAGACACATACAATAGAGACAGGGAGACAGATAAACACAGGCAAAATAAGAATTAAGATCTTTTCGAGGCATTAGAAGTGGCCCTGAAAATTGTCTTTGTTTTTTTGTTTGTTTTTTTTTTTTTTGTTGTTTTGTTTTGTTTTGTTGTTTTTTTTACTTCTATTGTCTCCATTTTTTTTTCACCAGCTTTTCACTTATCCAATAATTCCTTACTTCTTTTTCTTTTCCTTTTCTGGTATCCAGTCTGGATGTCCCATCTCTAAATTTTTGTTGCATTTTCATCCAGTTCTGATTTACTCTCTCTCTCTCTCTCTCTCTCTCTCTCTCTCTCTCTCTCTCTCTCTCTCTCTCTCTCTCTCTCTCTCTCTCTCTCTCTCTCTCTCTCTCTCTCTCTCTCTCTCTCTCCAGGTTACCAGTCACGGATGGTATTTTATTTTTAATCTTAATCAAACTAGGGTCTCCACCCAAAATGTCAATTATTCACTATAAAATGTAATAGCCAATACTTTGTCCTTTAAAAATTTGACCAGTAGACGGCGAGCTATTTTGTGGCATTCAATCGTGACCCTTTTTCTGGCTCTCTCCAAGGCTTTACCAAACATGGAATTGAACTTGGTAGCAATGGTGCTCACCAAATGTTGAACACTAAAATAATATCCTGCAGGAATTGTCAATAGATAAGAGGTGTGTTCTGCTCCGGAGTTTTGTATTTTCATAGAGTCAACTGCAGCGGGGAGTTCATCCAAGTCTTGTAATTGCACCTCATGAACTAACACCGTAAAAGTGTTTTTATTTTCAATGATGTTTTTGATTTGTATAGGGTGAATCATTTCCACTAAAGCCACTTCCCAATCGGCTTCGTCATCCAATTGAACAGCCTGAGGAATCTGAAACAGCACAAAATTGGGAAATACCTCCATACAACTGTCACTGGAAATAAAATTTATTGTCCATAATTCAAGAGTTTTAGTAGTGTCTGAGGACTCATTGAAGTTCAGAGAAGTGTCTTACAAAGGGTAGTTGTGATGGTTAGGGCTACTGTTGAAATGATGACTGACATTAGACGCGAGACTTCCTTTGTTATTGTTGTCTCCGTTAGAAGAGTATTTCAGGGACAGATTGGGAAGAAGACATGTCTTTGTCTCCTTGTTGAAAACTCAGACTGGTATTAGCAGCACCGATGACAAATTACACCACAAAGATTTGACAGAAAAAGACGATTTGCGTTTTAGGCACACGTTCTCCTAACCACACCCACAAGGGTTGCTATTTTAGACCATGCAGAGAAAGATTGGGCAAGGAGTGGTCACTGTAGTAGCTGAGGCGGTGTTGAAGGGCATGATGGTCACTTCTTTTTATAGTCGATGATTTGAGAAAGGTCGATCCAAGAGTCAAAACTTCACGGATATCCTTTCCAATATACTTTGACTTTTCTGACACTGCGTTTAACCACTTTTCGTGTTCCTCGATCGTGAATGCTTTCTATTTTGTGCACGTCGTCTTCTTCTTTGGTCACAATTTGTAACTCGTGTAAGTAAAACGGTCCTTTTAACACTTCCCCGTTCATGTCTTCCAATTTATGGACGGGAGGATAACGGCCACGCACTCGAGTAGTGACACTAAACAATTCGGTGGTTCAATTGGGTAAGTAACCTTTGTAGAAAGTGCTTTTGATTTTGCCAATGCGTACCCAATCTCCTGGGGCCAACGCTCCACCTTTCTTGGGAATAGTTACTGACGAGGACGAACCAAACAGACGCTCGAAGACAGTCACTTCGTTGTCGAGAGGCACTTCTTGGGGTCACGTCCATTGCTCCGATGATAAGATTGGTTGTACGATTGGAGGAGGTGCGAAAAACGTCCATCTGCTTTTCTGAGAGTGTGCCGATGCATAAAATATTTCCACATGTATTCTTTTTAGGCGCGTCGAAAACGTTCCACGATGCTATAATTAGTTTCGCGATTATCTCTGGTGAAAAATACGAATGTCGCGTTTCTTCAATTCTTTTTGGAAAACTTGGTTCAGAACTTGGGTTCCTTTGTCGGTTTAACATCGAAGAGTGTGACGACCGCTTTGTTTCAATACTAGTTTCAGGGCTAGCACTAACTCGCTGCTCGATTTGGAAGTCAATGGCACGATCCACGCAAATTCTGAAAAGACGTCGATGACACAAACCAAATTTTTGTAGCCATGATCGCTTGTAGTCAAGTGAGAGACATCAGCTAAATTAGCTTATCATTAATGATTGATACCTTCCACTTGGGTGCGACTTCTAGAATATATTCGTCGAATGGGTTTGCTTAATGTGTACGTGGCTTGTTCTTGTGACCATTGTTGCACTTGACGTAAACGGACATTTTTCAGTCTTGTTTTGGCAGCACGATACAATTTCTTAATTCCTCTGTAACCGGCAGGATGTGATGGATCGTAGTAAATACTGGATAAGGCCTTCTCCATTTTTTAATAAGTGATCCAACACGATACAATTTCTGAATTCATCCGTTACCGGCAGGTTGTGATGAATCACGTAAATACTGGATAAAACCTTATCCATTTTTAGTAAATGATCCAACACGATACAATTTCTGAATTCCTCCGTAACCGACAGGATGTGATGAATCGTGGTAAATACTGGATAATACCTCCATTTTAATAAGTGATACAATCTTTGCAGACGATACTCCAGATGGAGTGAGAAAGTGGTTTGGAAACGGCTTTACGTACCCGATGTGCCACAGGAGTCGAAGTCGAAGGGAGTTTTGGTAATGGGCGTGGAAGTGGTGGTAATGGAATGGCTCTGGTCTTTTCTATTTTCACTTCTAGTTTCCATTCTTTCTTTTTCACTTCTATCGAAGGAGGAGTGGACATCATTTTTGACACAAGTTTTAAGTTCTTCTCGTTGTGTTGTAGGGAAAGGGTCAACAAGGCATCTGGAATCTTGCTGGGAATGGGAGCTGCTGATAGCGTTTAAAAGAATTATCGTGCCTCTTCTTCCTCAGGCATCCGTGGGGCTGCTTCTTTCTTGACCAATGGGGTGATATTAGTCATGGTGGTGATATAATTTTCATGTAGGCCTTAAAATCTTTCATAGTGGGTGGAACTGTTTCGTCTAAAGCGTTCTGGTGAAAGAGTTGCAGTCATTGAAACAATTGACCCTACCGTTGAGATTTTTCCGTTTCGGACAAATCGCTGAAATCTATCAACGATTGCAATTCGTGTTACAACTGGGACATCTCGGTCAAATGAGGATTGGGAGGTACATGTTGGGTTCGTTGTCCTTTTAGGGGTCATCTTTGTTTGTTGGTTCCGTGCCAGCCACACACCAAAAAAAAAAAAAAAACATTAACGTCGATGACTTAAGCACATGGCCCTTTCTCCTTTCCTTGGGGGACTATCTCTTCGACATAAATGTGACGTGTTTTTTTTAAATCACTGAACAATCCTTCTTTTGGTGACTCCTCTTTTTCTTTGGACGAGTGTGTTTTTTATTTGATGAGGTCTATGTCTGGCTAAGCGTTTTTTATGGATGACGTGATTGTCTTTTTTCCTTTTCCTTTCTGGACAGAATAACGACGATAAGGGGACATCTTTTGATACAAAACACACACTAAAGTCCATGGCTGATCGTAACAAATTTAAATATTCCTCCTCTTTGGTGACTTCTTTTTTCTTTTTCTTTGGACGAGTGTGAATTTTTTTGGGTAACGTCGATGTTTTGCTAAACGCGTTTTAGGATGACATGACTGTCTTTTTCTTTTTCTTTTCCTGTCTGGACAGAAGAACGACGATGGTGGCGATATGCACTTTTTTTGTGAACCATATTTGGTACCATGAGGGAGGACCTGTCGTCAGGACTTTTAAACAGGACCACAAAAAATAACACTGATCCATATGGCTTAACTCAGGTCTTTTTATACTGAAATGCGTTGCCACTGATTGTCTTTACGTCTAATCAATTTTATGACAGCAACACACGTCGTGAGGTGATCGCAACGGACTAAATCGGGACAGTTCTTGGACAAATCCAGCAAACTCTTCAACTCGCCCGATCTCTCTTGGGCTTTGATTTTTTTATATCTTTTTCTGATGATGTGACCTATTCTTGACACCGTTGCTCTTTTTCTTTTTCTTCTGGGTACGTCGGGGAGTGGCTTTTTTCTTAGGGAGAACTTTGGGGGCATTGGAATCACATTTTAAAAGGGAACAATGATGACACCTCCTAGAGAAATGCTACCTCCAACTTTCAAAATAATTTGCTTTTTAGTTTGAGTGTCATTGCGAGGATCGGCCAGTTGCGTCAAGGCTACTTTGTTTCTGTCAAAAAAGCATTTGGTTTGATGTGGATTGTAAATGATGCCTTGCAGTAACTGACGTGCGGTCACCGTAAACCATCGTAAGATTTCTTTGATACCGACTTCTAAGACAAGAGCACGTATTTGTGGATTCTTTTCGCGACAGATGCCATACAAGACACGAATCAATTTGATGGGAGGATGAGACTGAAGGGACGTCATGTTAACGCTGTGTGAGACAGAATCCAAGTGACCGAGGTTTTTATTGAGGTTTTTTGGTGGTGGTTGTTGTTAAGTCTACGACGGAAGCGTATACACGACAGGTCCTCCTTCATGGTGCCATTGGTAAAACAGATGAGTACGAAATCGCAAATAATCGGGGTAGTGGGTTTTAAATCCACGACTAAATGGGTGTGTGGGGTTTGAGTGGCATCTTCGTAAGCATGGGTCAGCCAAGGTGTTCCTAACTGTTTGACAACGACTTGCGCTTGCGATTTATCTCTAGGACTTTTAAACAAGACCACGTAATGAGCATTGAAACTGATGGTACGATGTACTCTACTTTACTGAAATAAATTTTGGGTAATGTAAATGGCACGGGCATTACGTTGATGTCCTTTGCTCCTTAACCATCATTTAATTTCTTCTTCGTCATCTTCTAACATGTCATCAAAGATGACCAAATGGGTTTGACTTGGGTCAGACACGATTCCGTTGTCTTCGATAGGAATTCCTTCCACAAACAATGGAATAACCTTGACTTTCTCGTAGAAAGCTGTACGACGCTTGCCACTCTTTGTAACACATGATTCGTTGTGGTGGACTATCGATCAAATGATGTTTATGTTCGATCAAATGTTTGACAAATATATTTTTACCTGAACCGCTGGGTCCAGCAATGAGTATATTAAAGAGATGCCGAAGATACGAGGCATACCAACTAGCACGATCTAAGTGTTCGTCGATGACTTTGAAAGTGGAGGAAGAGGTGGCAGAGTAATCAGAGGTAGCCATAGTAGTGTATGAAATGTCATTTTTGACAGGAAGGCAGACAAGACAAGAGTTTTTATACATTTATCAAGACACGTTTATTGTAAATTTTTAATGTGAATAACACACAAGACAAAAATACATAAAAAACAGATGGTTAAGTATATGAATGAAAGACATGGCAAAACAATTTTAGTGGAATATAAACAAGTCTCTATGCAATATTTTTCTTGATAAAAAATATAGGGTCCTATGTATAATGTGTAATGTTCTGAGATCTGAGAGTCTCTACATTCCTTGGTACCGTCACACGTGTCCTCCCAGAATAGTCTTTCGGGGATGTTGATGACTCTTCTGACCTGAAGAGAGCGGTTTTCCTCTGTGACAGGCTCTTCTTCTTCTTCTTCTTCTTCTTCTTCTTCTTCTTCTTCTTCTTCTTCTTCTTCTTCTTCTTGTACTGTCACTAAAGCAGTTTTAGAAGTGACTTTTTCACTGAACGTTTTAATGTTTTTAGGATTACAAATCACGGGTATAGTGTGTCATTTCTTTAGTCCAAGCCTCGAAACCCCAACTTTTCCAGTCACGTACATTTGTCTAGGGGGCTCCGAGTGGCCGAGTGGTCTAAAGCGCTGTCCGTTACGGATCACTGCTATCTCACCTCTGTCTGCGTGTGTTCGAGTCTAGGATACGGCGAATGTGGATATGTGAGAAAGCTTGCCAGTAGCTTCTCGTGGATCGGTGGTTCTTTCCGATGATTTCCCGGTTTCTTCATCCACCATTAATACTGGCCGCCATGAATAGCCTATCGTGTGCTGAAAAATGGCAATAAGCACAACAACAACAACAACAACATTTGTCTAGTGAGGATGTAATTCACAAGCTACACAGTTATAAGTGTACGTTTTGCACAAAAGTGGTCGTATTCCGTCGACGTATCCAAAATATTTAGTTACTAACATGCATATTACAAGCCGTTCAAAAGTTTCCTCTTCAGCTAAGTTTACATTGTGCAGAGGATTTTGGAAAACCTCTAGCTCTTCTTCTGGAATTCGATTCAGTAAGTGTAAATGGTAGTAAAATAATCAGCATCACCAATACAATCCTTATCGCCCACGAGTAGTTTATCAATCTCTGACTACTTGAACACTTTCATCAGAATAAATCCTCTTATAGCACTTAGGTACCAGTGGTTTAAACATCGTTGAGGTAATAGATGCAATTGTTTGTTTTTTTTTGCGTTTCACTTGTATTTTGAGGAACTCACGGTTAATTCGTTCTCTCAACTCCAGAGGCAAGCCACGAATGTTCTCTTGTAAAGTATCCATATGGTAGAACGTTTTTATAACTCTTCTTTTTTTGTCGGAGGCAATAAGTATACTTTCTGCACAAAAGTGGTTGTATTCCGTCAACGTATTCAAAATATTTAGTCACTAACTTGCACGTTGCACGTCGTTAATAAGTTCTCTTTTGAAGTATGTTTTTATTGTATACAAGATTTTGGTACCCTTTAACTCTTCTGGAATTCGTTGCATTAACTGTACCCTGTAGTAAAGATAATCGGAACCAAAACCAACCCTTCTCGCAATCGGGTAGTTGATGAATGTCTACTACCAGAACACTTTCATCAGAATCAATTCTCTTATAGCATTTAGGTACCAGTGGTTCAAACATCAGTGACGTAACAGATGCAATTGGTTTTTCTTTGCGTTTGACTTGTATTTTGACCAAATCTCGGTAAATGTGTTCTCTCAAATCTACAGGTAAACCACGAGTGTTCTCTTGTAAAATATCCATTCAAAGATTACTTAGGTCCCACAAAAGGTAACTAGTGACAATCCGGAGAACATCGATCATGTTCCAGGTAAGCGGAATATTTATGTTTCCACTCGTGAAGTGACACGCTAAAACTGAAGCACTTGACTTTACCCCCATCGCCCAAGTAGAAACATCCGGCTCTAGCAAATTCTTTCGGGGGTAGGTCCTTTCAGATATTTTGGCCATTTTCTTTTGAAGATTTGGAATCGACTTTCAAAGTCTCAGTATTCTGGTAAAGGCATTGGGAACAAATATTAGTCTTTCATATGTTCATTTTGACAAGGATACGGTGAAATACTTAGGACTTTGCTCAGTTTTGCCTAAACGTGCAATCTTGTTTGGTCACTTTAAAGTTTCCATCCTGCTCAGACTGCAAGGATTCTTTTAGTACCCCAAAGTTTACCATTTGACTGGTGTGATAATTGAGAGTTAATCCTTTCACGTTACACTCTGTTTGCACTTCTCCTTAAGGGTCACGGTATTTGTAGCAGTAATTTTTGGAACAGTTACTTGTAAATCTTAGAATCTTGCCATCGGGATGCTCGTTCGTCCAGGTTCCTAAACGATCTTTTTCATTGTTAGGTTGATGTTGACCCAGACGATCAATGTAGATACAACTGTCCGTATCAAAATACAACACACGATCTCCTAACAGTTCTAAAGCTTCGTACAGTTTTAAACGAGCATGGGCTGTCACATAAGCCACAATGATAACATTTCCAAATTCATCGGCTTCTACAAAGTCCAGTTCTTCTTCGTAATTGACTAAGAGCAAATCCTCATGAACGACGTCCATGTGTTTCATGTATTTGGGTTTGTCGTGAATCAACTGGAAGTAGCGGAAAGGTTCTGTCAAATCATTCGTCTTGGGTAAACACGGTCGTTGTGCCATTTTTCATGTGACAACCAATTGAACACTACTTTGCAAACGATCGTACTTCTTCGTTTTTCTCGATGTGTGCTCCCAGTACATCTCTTTGAATTTCGTTTGTTCCATTGGCTTCTTGTTTCAGTTTCAAAGCATTCACGTAGTCTGCGAAAATGCCTTTTTAAGTATCATCACCCTTGTGGTATTTTGTTTGTTTTGAGAAAGTGGTAAATTTCTTAATTTCTAACAGTTGGCACCCCAAGTCCAGATCTTTAAACAATTCCACGCTGACACACGTTCCTGTCAAGGCGCGTTCTTCGTGAATGTGCTGACATTGGTGATCTTGGTTACACGTTTCAGCACAAGGACGACACAAAGGAAACATGAGTTTTCCTTGTCAATAATGTGGTAAAACGGGATGATATAAGGATCCTTTGTATTGTGGAATTTTGTCTACGTCATTATGTTCGGTTAGCAATTGCGGATGCCCTGAGAAAAAGTGATAATATTTGCACACGTATGGATACAGAGAACACACATCCAAGTATTTGATTTCTTCTCCTTTCTCCTCGTCAGCTTGGTACAACAAACAGGTGACATTCGTCCGTCCTCTGTACAAACTGTCCCTTAGGTTCAGAGGGTCTTCCAGCTTGTAACTTTTCATGTTGCGTTTAAACTCGGGGTTGGTTTTCAATCGATAATCGTACTCGAATTTCCACATTTCTACCACTTGGTATCTTTGCTTTTCTAACTTCAACATTGCTGACAAGTGGCCTGGTACAATTCTTTCATGGTCCGCTGTAAAACTGATTTTTAATGTTGAAATTAGCATATAGAACATCTGTGAAATTAGCACCCGTTAAACTCATACTCTATTTTGGGGTTTTCTAAGTCCTAGCCACCTACCGAATACCTTCCGATGGTTTTTTCACCTCCTCCGTTGCGGACATATTGGATCCAATTGTCTTCTTTGTCACACAAGTAATGTAACCAGCATAAGGCTTTGACCGAAAATTGATGTTTGACAAAATTGGTTGTTTAAGGGCTTATGACAGCTAGCGTGTTTCCAGGCATGAATCGTTGGCGATACTGGTGAGTCTGAAACCATGCGTAGAAATCTTCTCGGAGTCATAGCAGTGAGCCTCAGGCAAATGGGGTAGAACGGCGAGTTGATTCGCTTCGGTATTTGGCCATTTCTGTCTTGCCAAACGTGTTTGGCATTTGACTCAAAGGCATGGCCAGGTAACTCATCGAATCTTTAAACTGCAGTTGACCCACTTGCATGGAAATGATTTTGGCTCCGTACATAGTCGCTTTAGCACGTTCAATTATTTGTTCTCAAAATAAATTTTCTATTGTATCCCGAGAAATCGTGCGCCATCACCATGGTATAGCGATGATAATCTCCGTAACGTTCGATATCATTTTGGCCCCACGTCTTGTTGACAGGGTCTAAGATCCATTGGGCAAAATTGACCAATTTGTTTGGTCCCCGAAAGATTTGTTCACATCCTCCAGGAATCTTGCTAAAGTTAGGGCATTGAGTCAAGTTAGGTTCTTGGATGCACTTCTTGCACGCTCGGTGAGCCATACAAAAATTAGGAATTTGAATCCCAGTCTCTTGGATGCATTCAATATAAAAAAGGGATGAAATTCCCGCCCGTCTGGTCATCTTCTTCTTCATGTTTAGAATGGTATTCTTGAATGTTGCATTGGTGTTCAAATGCCACGGTTTGGCGACAAATGTGACATCGCTTCTTTCCTGAACAGACTTGCGCCTTGACATTTTTGTCCACAAGTAGGGCATAATCTCAAGAGTTGACCAGCACATTTCTGCTGTGAACCTTGCGTCTTTATATGTTGTTGGTAACCAGTTGGGCTGACAAACGTGCGTTGACAAGCTGTGCAATGCACTCGTTCTTGTCCTTTGTCAAGATAGAGTTTAGAGGCTAAACATCCTTCACATTTCGATCCACAATGCTTGAGTTGCTCTCGACTGTTATAGCTATAGTCACATTTCTCACGGTACGAACCGTATGCCAGGAATGCAGTATTACTGGTGATGGCATCCAAATGTTCATTGTGATGATAGACGTGAATGTATTTTCCGTCTTTGATGATTTTTTTTCCTAAAAACAACAGTCGGCCGCGCACTTTAAGAGGTTGAACTTTTAATGATAGAAATGATAGATCATTTTTATGACTTTAGGATTTCATTCACCATACTGCAAGTTATTTTAAATTCTTTCAATTTATATTTTATGGAAATAAATTATTTTTTCAATTATACAAAACTTGTTTATTTTGCTCTTTCTTGTTACTTGTTTTATGATCATGGGTTGTAACAAAAGAAAATGGGTGGCTTGTTTTTGGATTTGAAACTGATTTGAATGTTTCTAAAATATAATGCTTCGGATATTTTCATATTTCAGAGAGATTATATTTGTTTTGTTTTTTAAATTTAAATTTCACTTTGGTTTGAAATTTTCTTAGCCTATGGTATTTTAATTTCACATATTTGGGAAATTTATAGCAAGACCAACAAGCTTTCACCATGCTATCCAAAGCAGAGAACTTTGTTTCAGATTCTACCCAGGAAGGGTTAGAGTCCTTAAAAAGGATGAGCCACATGGGCTTGCCAAACAGTATGATCTTTTTGAAGGAAAAGGCTTCTTTAATGAAGCAAGATGTAAATAATATTTTGAATGATCATTTGGTAAACAAGTGTGTACATGATAAAAGTGTTTAGAGTTTGAAAATAAAGTCTTCTCAAACTGATCTGGATGGGAAATCAAGTGAATCGAAGTTGAAAAAACAATTGGATGTTGAGTTAAGAAAGCTTCAGCAGACCATAAAGCAAATGCAGAAAGATGAAGAAAAAAAATGAAAATGTCAATAAAAGGAAGATAGAAAAAAATGATAATGGAAAAAGAAGCAACATAAGTAAAAATGAAAATGGAAGAGAGGGAAAAGAAAATGCAAACTAAATTAAAGGAATTTGAAAGTTTTGATTTTACCAAAATTAAGGTTGGTACCCCATTTTAAATGAAAATGAAATAGGTAAATATTTTGTTTGGAGAATACTGCTGATAAATTTAAATGTCTGAGAGAGCAGTGGAATTTCTTATTACAAAGCATACTTATTGGAAAGGCTAGTGATGTCTACACTTGGCTCATCTGAACAAAGCAGTGATTGTGATGTGGTCAAAGAATGTATCTTGAAGGGTTACAAGTTGATGCCTGAGGCATATCATCTAAGGTTTAGAAACTGAAAAGAAACTATGTAGACTCATGTTAAATTTGTAAGGGAAAAATAACAACTGTTTAATGGATGCTGAATAGCCAGGAAAATTGATGGAAATTACGATAACCTCAGCTTACTCATATTACTTAAAGAGTTCAAGAACTGTCATTAGTGATGTTAGAACCTACCTTGAATAGAAAAAAGTTGAAACTTAAAGAAAAGGCAGCTAGTACAGCTGATGAATATTTTCTGACTCATGAACAAATCACAAACTGGAACAACTATTAGGAATTAAATTTCTGATAAGACTGATTAGAAATCATTATCTCTTCCCAAGTGTATTTATTAAAAGAAGAAAGGGCACATTATTTCTGATTGCTACTGGTTAAAATTTAGGCAACAGATTAAAAACATAGCTGTTTCAAATGCTCTTACTTCTAAGATCAAGGTCATGTAGTAAAAGAAATACAAGTTTTGGTCTAGCAAATCCCTGACTGATCTATTATGGAGAATTTTAACCATTTCTGTAGAAAGGTTCTGTATCACTTGTTGGTGAATGTGCCAAGCCTATTCATATTAAGATAATAAGAGATACAGGAGCTTCTTTGCCTTTCTTTCCTGAGAAGCCTTCTTCTGGTTAAAGTGCTTTTATTCAGAGAATCAAGTTCAATCTTTTTACATGTACCACAATATTACCTCCTAGACAGAATGCAGAAATGTTTAGATAACATTTACAAGTGAATAATTACATAAATCTTCATACATGTGACCTCACGGTTGGAAGGGTTTCCCTTCTGCAATGAGAGGTATCTCCTGCTCTTCCTATTGTTCACTGAAATTTCCTGCATACTTCACATGATTACTACCAAAAATCTGGAACATGTTCTAGTTTTGTTCACATTTCCAGTTAAGTATATTTATGATAAGTCTTAATGTCATCAAGTGACTGAACTGGCAAGCTAATTCAACAGATAATAAGTAGTCACTGAAATATACTATAGGTGATCATTAGTAACTTTGAAAGGATTAAAGAGGTCAAGGAGCTCAAGCTGCATGAAACAAATAGCATTACTTGGAAATTGGTCAATGTTGCTACAGTGTTTAATGTTTGTCTAGATGGATTATGTTATGTGTGATGAGAAGTAAATCAGAAAAGATTAACAATGTTAACAGATTATGGCTACATTGGTCATTACTAATGAGCAGAAGAGTCATAGAATTCATCAGTTTCCCTGTAGTATTTACAGTTTGCAGAAATATTTAAGTGTTTTTCTGTCCTAATGCAAACGTTTAATAACCTAAACATTTGATATAGCACACATAATTCAATAATGAACAGGAAATTTAGTGGTTGAAATTGAGTTTAATAGGACATGAATTCTGCCAATCCAGTAATGTTGATTTTAAGAACTCTTAACTTTGACCCACAGAACATCAAACTTGAACATTTTTATCAGGCAGTCAGCAACCTAAACCTACCAGCATGCAGGCAGTCAGCAACCGAAGTCTATCTGCAGGTAGGCAGTCAGTAGATTAAGTATACCTACAGGCTGGAAACAATTTAACTGCAGAAGATCATATGAAATATTCAAATTTGAGGAAATTCAGGCATAGAGAGTAATCTGTATCCAGTAATGTTGCATCATTTCCGAAGTTTTGATATTGACACTTATTAAGACTGTCACAAATGTATGTGATTTGGATTTTTAACATGGCTTTAATCAATATTCAGTCATATTGCCATGATGTTTGCAGTGTGGCAGTTTATAGTGATGTCAGCATCATGTTCCACCCAGACAGATTATACCGACACCAATCCGACCAGTCCTAGCACTAACTTTGTAATGCTGAGCGCCAAGTGAGACAGCTCTTATTACCAGTTTTATAAATCTTTGGTATGACTCAGCCTGGATTTGAACTTCGACCTCCTACATCTGAGGTGGACACACTAACCACTTAGGCCACTAGAGAGGTCACTGCTACAAATCCACTAAATGATCTATTAGAAAAAGTTATTACTGTAATACATGTTATATATATATATATATATATATATATATATATATATATATATATATATATATATATATATATATATATATACACGTATGTATATATATGTATATATATGTATGTATATATATATATATATATATATATATATATATATATATATATATGTATATATATATATATATATATATATATATATGTATATATATATGTATGTATGTATATATATATATATATATATATATATATATATATATATATATATATATATATATGCAATAAACTGACGACGAACAGTACGAAACTAGTAACTAACAGTACTAGACTAGTAACTAGTTAGTTACTAGTTTCGTACTGTTCATCGTCAGTTTATTGCATCTATTTTAATGAATCCCTGATACACGTGATCCCTTGGTGGATCCAGTACGCTTGAAAGGTTTGTTATTCGCCATTTGATGATTTGTATTCTTTATATATATATATAAAAGGAGAGCATGAAAGGCAGCTAGCAATTGTGAAATGACTCAATATGATGAGATGATATGCTAATTTTAATATAGAAAAAGAAAACTTACTCAATACTTGTCATTTTTGTCAATTTGCATGATTAATATCAGGTTGATGAAATCCTCCTGATGTGAAATCAAAACTCTTTACCAAAGTTTGCAAATTGCCTGATATGTCCTAAACTGAACAATCTGATCTCTCATAAATGCTTTTTCTTTATATTTTTGTTGAATTATTCATAAAGAGTTGGAATATATGGAAATCAGTTAACATTAACAACCATGAAGTGTTGGGATATATGGAACATATGAAAGTCAGTTATCATTAACACCCATGAACTATAGAGATATATCGAAGTCAGTTAACATTAATGCCCATACCAACATGCAGAGCATAAATTTTCTCCCCATCAGCATAACCATTTACTTGGTCCCAGTGCCAAGCAATGGATGTCATTTCAATCCATACTCCCCAAAAGTATAGTGAGAATCGGTAATGATAAAATTGTTTAACAAAACTGGATGATAAAAACATTTATTTTTTGAAACTTTGCAATAATTATTTCAGGGGCCTAATTACAGTATTTACTCATGAGCATAACCAGTTTTACTCCAGTCACCATAAATTTCTGTGATATTATGAGATCATGCTGCATATTGTGCCATATTAAAATGGAGGTCAGATATTGTCATGTGCAAACTGATGTTTCAAATATAAATATCATAGCTGTTCTTTGATTAAAAAATAATATCTTCACTACTTTTTTCAATACCTAATAGTAGCAACATGTAAATTGTCACTATCAAGCTTTGACAGGAAGTGGTGGGGTGTAGATTGTATTGCCATGACGACGACCGAGATAGAGTTTCCAATCCAGAATATGAGTCTCAGTAAGCTCATTCCATTTGGAATTATCTGTGAACTGGTCCACAAACCATTTGGCTTTGTTATTGGATATCCAGTGTTTTTCCTGTAGGTTACCCTGTTTTTCCGCAATGGACAATGCCTTTGATAATATTATTCTGGCTAAAAATTTATAACCCTTCAACAACAGAAAGTATGCCTTCAGATGGTAGCAGCGAGGCAGCAGGCAGGGAACTTGTTTTAAATTTGTTGACAGCAGCAAGAATTCCTGAAAGTGTAATATAAATGAGATGAAAAAATGCAAAGGCTGTGATTGAGTGTTATAGTTATTTGTATACAATGAACAATAAAAAATGGAATATAAAAAAATGGTTGATCAGAGAAAGTTGAAGTGATTAGATTTCATTAAAAAATGTTAAGTGTCTATAATGCAACTAAGTGACAAATAAAAAAATACCTAATTTAAAGAAGGAGATATTTTTATAACAATGAGGACGAAGAAAGTAACTGAAAACCTGAATGAAATGAAATTTACTGTAATTTATACCATAGTTACAGTGGTCCCCCTCTTATAAGGCCACTCCTATTGCAACAGTAAAGTGGCGTTATAATGTGGGTGTCCTTTCTAGAGGGGGATGACAAATGCAAATAGTAAATATATGTACATACATGTATATAGAAAGTCAGAACTACATTTAATTCTAAAATATTTCACATTTTCATTCAAAAATGACATGCACATCGTGAAATCAATGTGAACCAAACTATTTCATCATTTTCAAAAGAATATTATGAATAACTATTGATATGCATGTAGTTTTTAAACTGTCTTTAAAAATTCTGTTACAGATCATATCATCTGTTACCGCCAGACACTTAAATACAATACCAATGTTCCTAAGAATTCTTATGCTTGAAAAAATTTTATCCAGTGTCAGACTTGAAATCTGTGCAACCATCCATTACTTGCAGTAAAGTTGTCATATCCCATTTCAACTGACAAAATTGTTGCTTTTTCTTGGATCATTCAACTGGTAAGTAGAAAGATCTTAGCATGTGCAATGCAAAACCATTCAAAATCCATTTCATTCAAATCTGGCTACAAACATTTCCTGGCTTTAACAAACTTCCTTTCTCCCTCCATTCCACAATCCCATTTCTGCAGAATTGTTTCCCTATCTTTCACAATAATGTTTATCTGACTCTTCCTGCCAGGATCTCAAACTCTCCCCATTTTCAGTTAATTGAATTACTTTCATTTTCTCTTCCAAACTGAGAATATTTCTTTTCCTCAATGACATATTGATCATATTGATCTTTTTGCAATGACTTATTCCAATGTTGCCAACAACAAGACTGAATAAAAAAATTTCTACATTTAAACAAAATGCCATGTTTCTAAAGACAGCAATCTTGTCATATGATTCATTAAACACAGTCTGGTACCCTACTGATTTTACATTGTTTTACACTAAGTGATAGAAGCCAAAACTGCTTCAATATGTACACAGAATTGACCTGAACAATAGCACCTACCAGCCATTAAAATTTGCAATCTTGACAATTACTGTCAGCAGTAATAGCCACTAGTTATGGAAGTGAAAAAGCTGAACATCTTACAAAGGGAAGCCATAAAGGCCATCAAACCATTTTCCCCTTGACTTGTGTATTGTACATCAATACCACCACTTCTCAGCTGTTACTACTGTTAATAATTGTAATTTTTACAATGATCTGTGGCTAAACAATCAGATATCTAATGATAACACAGCAGTAAGGCTAATCTGATTATGTGTACTTACCTTTTTGTATTGATTAAGATTTGAGTCTTATTTGGCTTTATGGAATAAATGTGGCTTCTTGTGAGGTGTAAATAATATAATAATAACTATAGTGGTACATGTACTTTAATCAACACTTTTCAGTAACGAAAATCTGACATTGGGAAATAGAAATCAGTTTTACTTAACACAAGTTATGAATAAAATTTGTTCTGGATACATATTACAAAATAAAATGTGGCCGCTTGTGAGGGGTAAATTTTATATTTTTTGCACAAATATGGTGGCAGCTGGTCATGTTAGCCGGGTGGCCTTTTGTGAGGGGTACTTTTGAACACAAGTTCATCGGTGCCTTTGGATTCTAGCCATAAGAAGCGAGTGATCACTGGTGAGGGAGGCCATTCAAGAGGGACTACTGAATTTTTTTATCAATTTCATCATTAGTAATGACACTGCTTTAAAACATTGTGTACTAGATAATAGTAATCCAATCTGTAATATAAATACCAATTGATGGCTTGGAACTAAGTGCCAAAAGGTCTACATAAAATATCAACATCCTTAAAATATACATAGAAATAACCAAACACAAACAGGACAAATTTTATCTATCTTGCTTTGAGTTTACACATTTCAGTCAGCTTTTTTATGTATAATGTCAGTCAATTTTTCACATAGAGAGCATGTACTTCATTTATTAATACATCTGCATAATGTGAAAGTTAGTCTTGTTATTCTTTTGTTGCCATAGTAGTATTGCCAACTAGAGATCTACACACTTAATTATGTTGTATGGGGATTCTCTGATGTTCCCTATGAGCATTAATCTGTTGTTTCTGAATTCAATATGATCCTCTGTGTATGAATACTATTCTGTGCTGAGAACTCCCTTTCATTGCCTGCTGTCTGAAGTGCATATGCATAACTAGCCTGAACAAGTTACTGTTCTTTATGGTTGTACAAGTTTCAACATCTCACAGGTATGGCCCCATTGGTATTCTCTTTGATATCTCTGTTCCAGAAAGAAAAGATTCACTTCCATGAATCAGTGCTTTGCTGCCACTTATGCCAGATTTTTTTCTCTTCCACAATGCTGTATTAGAGTTTTAAGTTCAACATTCCCACTGTCTGCTTGTTCAGACATGGGTATCTTGAATAAATATAACTGGCATCCTGTCCATCCAACACGTACATCAGACTCGCAGTCATAATCAATTTTGGGCAAAATAATGCACTAGTATTTTCAGACATTTTCGCAATGTCCAACAGACTGATCTACATGAAATTCATTGTCATCATAGTTATCACCAGCCAGCATTTGCTGACTGAAAATGTTGTCTAACAACAAACCCCACAGTGATTCAGCCATTTTGGTTTCCCATGTGGCCCTTGTTTGAAAAAATGCATTTGTAAAACTTCCATAATGAAAGTAAGGTTCAAACTGTCATAAAATGCTTGTTCCAGGGCTCAATGAACCAATCAAATTTAGTTTAACAGCCATTCATGTCAAACCAAAGTAACCAGCTATTCTAATGTTGCCTTCCTTAATCTGGATGTTGCATCAAATGCTGCAATACTGCTTCCGGCAGCAAGAATTGCATCGTACAATGCACTTTTAAAGTTAAATTGATTAAAAATTGCATCTTGCCCAAAGAACATTTTATATCTGTGACATTGACGTAATTTGCTGAATGCATATCACTGCTTTAAAAGTAAATGAATTTGTACAAATTAGGTGCACTCATGTGTACTGGCATCATTTTCTGACCCAATGTTTTATTCATGTCAGACCGCTAGGAGGGGGTTAGATGCAATTTTAAATATATATTCTTTTTTTTTGTCAGAATCAAAATAGTTTGAAACACAACCTCCTACAAAAGTTGTTCGGAGGTCCATCTCACATTAGTTATTGAGGGAGAGGTGTAATCATATTCCAAGTTAATTGAAACTGGAACCGAAGATGCAAAAACCAGAGTGGCTACAAGCAACTGCTCATGGATGGATGATGGACAATATACAACATTCACAGGCAGTACCATTCACTTGGCCTTATGACAATATGCAAATGAGACTGGCAGTACCATTCACTTAACTTTATGACAATATATAACATTCACCTGCAGCACATAAGTTAACTTGGCCTTATGACAATATACAACAGACACTGGCAGTACCATAAGTTCACTTGGCCTTATGACAATATACAACAGACACAGGCAGAACCATAAGTTCATTTAGCCTTATGACAATATGCAACAGACACAGGCAGTACCATTCACTTGGCCTTATTTCAATATGCAAATGAGACTGGCAGTACCATTCACTTGGCCTTATGACAATATGCAACAGACACTGGCAGTACCATAAGTTCACTTCACTTTATGACAATATACAAGATTCACCTGCAGTACCAAAAGTTCACTTAACTTTATGACAATATGCAACATTCACAGACAGTACCATTCACTTGGCCTTATGACAATATGCAACATTCCCAGGCAGTACAATAAGTTCACTTGGCCTTATGACCAGGTGAGTTAAAGCATCAGCAAATATTTACCCCTGTCAATACAGCCTTCAGCTGCCTGACGACAGGTTTGTTTCCGATCTCCACAGCTTTAGATAAGGAATGCAGCATGACCTCTATTTTTCTGGCACGAGCTCCAAGGGAATAAAAAGAACATTCATCTGTCTCAAAAATCTCCCAGTAGTCAAACCAGAGCTGGGTGGACTCCCATTTCTCTTTCCTTGCATACCTGTAAACATTTAAATAATATTAATATTTTGCCTCAACTGCAGCAGATAACACTGCATGTTTTTATGACAAAAAGATTTCAAAGGAGCATTTCTATTCTTTGTCAGAGATATTGTTTAGTTTGTTTTGTTTTTTTGTTCATTTTAACAGCACTTTTAACACTTCTTGGCAGTATCATGTCAAGGAAATGGGAGCTAAGTGCCTATACTGAGGACATTTCAAAAAGCAGCTGACCCAGGCTGGCCTGGGTGGATACTGAACCCATGATCCATGGATAATGAGTGAAAGGTTGAAACACTGCATGGATAAAAGGTAATAGATAATGTTACTACTCAGTGATCATTAAGGTTAACTTATGTACAGATCACAAGATTTATTTCATTTCAAACTAGAAGCAATGTTTTTTTAAAGTAAAACATGTTCCCCACCTACTGTAAATGACAATGTAATTTCTGGACAGTCGTACTAGACTGAAGCAAAGAAAAAATCAAACACATTGAACAAAATGATTGGTTTGATTTCATGATTTTTATGGCCCTTTTAACACATTATTATCTACATCATGTTGAGGAAAAAAGAACCATTAAGTGCCCTTCCCAAAGACAACACAGACAGCTGAACTAGGCTGGATTGGGTGGATACTGAGCCTACAGCCCTTATATTAAAAGTAGGATGCTCAAAATGGAGCTATCATGATGAAATTAGTTCAAAAGTGGGGCTAGAAGGTTCCAAATCTCAGACACACCCCACCCCCAACGGAGAACTGTGCTTCTTAAAACCATTGCATACAAATAAATCAAATAAAATTGTTGCTATAATGGCATGAATATTTAATAGAGTTTCTCTTCAAGTGCCTAAAGAATACATGCCAAATTTTGTGCCAATGGTTTTTTAGTAAATTATACTAACAAAGATTTTATAAAAAATTTCAAAATACAAAAAGTTCAAATGAGTATAAAAAATAAATGGAACATGTATTAGCCTAAAAACCTAATCAGTATATACCACTCCCTTGATAACTCATTCAAATGGGGGCTAAAATGAAACCATGGTATAAGCTTGGGTGTGAGTAAGGGACCTCTGAAAAATTAAGAAAGGGATGGACAAAAAAATAATGATAAGGGTCATGGTGGTGGTGTGGTTAAATGCTAAATAATTTCTCTGGGAATAATTGTCAACAAAGTACTTTTTATAATGTTTTCAGTTTTTTTTGTATAAATTACCTTTGTTATCAACTATTTCTATCTCTGAAAGATCATTTAAAACATACCTCAAGTGACATAAACACACATCACAAATGTGCAGTTTGTCACTCTGCTTTTTGCGTGTGAATGTGAAGACATTCTAATGTTACTGTTGATTTATAATAAAACAACATTTTTTATTAAATAGAGCAATTTTTTTTGAGAAACAATGATGAAACTCAATTAAAAAAATTTATTTTAGTAGTAATCAATGTTATATTTCATTTTAAGTTATATACAAATTTCTGTTCACTCTTGCACAAATCTCTGAGGAATTTTATGTTCACTATAAGAATTGGCACTTGTTTATACATAATGACTCTTATCCATAAAATGCAGCTTTACATAGATCTAGTACACCTTTCACTTGATTCATTTGATATTACTGATCATATATGCAAATGAACCTTTTTATTCTAACTTTTTCACTTGATCTGAAACAAATGACTAATTAATATTATATTACAACACAGGTAACTTTTAAATGATTGTGTCAATGCATCCACACTTTTGCAAGTCAGAGATCAAAACACAGTTGGTTTTTATGAAAATGCTCATAGGCATCATAATATCAGTAATTTTACACTTTTTGTGTTTTCATACAAGACATTTCACATTTGAAAGTTAATTAAAAGATAAAATTCAGACACGAAGTTTACTTGATAAAACTTATTAACTGGCATTTGGTTGTAAAAGTGCTGCCACCAGTTGGCATTGCTAACATTTTAATTGATAGAAATTTCACTGTGTGTTGGGATTTACAGCGTACTGAGGACTTAACTAAATACATGACTTCTTATTTGTGGATCCAATTTCAGGATGCTAATTCAAATTTCCTGCAACTGCCACTTTCAACTATAAAATGAGTGATATAGATCAAGGTTTCATTTACTAGTTTTGAGTGTGAATTAAGTTGTGTTTAACAAAAAGCAGCCTATTCTTTACATTGTCTAAAGGAAGAAAATGGGATCCACACCTGCCAACAATGTTACAAGTAGATCTGCAAGTTTTCTGGACACTAAAGTTAGTGAATGGTGTATACAGAATATGTTTACCAACTATATTTCTATACCTATAATGGAATTTGCTTAACTGTATTAACAAGGATGAAAGCATCCAAAATGTGCAATACAATATTTACCGTATATATTGGGACAAGATAAAATAATAAAAACATTTTCTTGTCACAGAACTTAAGGTGAAACTTTTTTCACCTACGTCATATGTCCCAAGATTTAAAAAAACAAAAACAATTTGTATTGAATCTGCGTAACCCCTATGTTCAATAAAATATATAAATAAAACTCTTATATGATAATAAAATGAAAAAAAAACAACCTTCTATTGTTATAATTTATTCCTTTTCTTCTCATCATGAGAATTAAAGAATAAAATATGTCCATGAACTCTGTAGATGTATTCTTCCATACTGTAGCATGTATCACTTGTGTCTGATAATGCATGACACATTGTTCATTGACACAACATTGAGAAACAAATTGTGTTTTGATGTACTCAAAGGTATGAATATGTTATCCAACTGAAAAATGGAGAGGGAAATAATTTACTGATTGCTTGAAGACAACTGCCATTCATGCATGAAACCGACTTGGAAGACTACTTTGACAACTTTTATGCATCTTTTTGTGAAAAGATATCAATACAAATGTTTTTTTTTATTATAAAGCAAGCTGACCTTGGAAGCCAACTCTGGTTTCTTTTAAGTGTGCTGATTTTTTATAAAAAAAATTAATATACTCAAGGGAATTAAAATAAACAGAAACAATGGAACAATTTTTAAAGTGACACAATGCAGTGCTTTGTGCATGAACATCAAGAGGATCTGGAGAAAATAAAATCATTTGATGAATTCATGAAGACTCGATGATCTGGCTGATAATAATCATTAACATGGATTCACTCAAGTGCACTTTGATTTTACTCCTGGATGGACTGATGATAAGATGGGTTAAAAGTGTGAGACTGGTGCAGATTTTAAACAATTAGGCTTTAATACTCACAGTTTCTGCTTCAAGTTATGTGTTGCCTCTAATGATAATTTTTCACGGCATGAGAAAGCAACAAAAATAATTAATGTACTGAAAGAATGGATCATACGTGTGCAGGAGAAGGCTTGCATTGACAAGATGCTGCCACTGTGGATTAAAGAGTTTTATCTTCAGTAGAGAGTTTTATATTTTTTAAAATAAAATTTGTCAGTTAACAAACATTTTTGGACCTGTAATTTTTGAATAAATAAAAAGGTGTCCCATGACTTACAACTCAAAAAGATGGTGTGTCCCAGAACATACAGTGCACACATAAAATAACTTTTAAAATTAATTTATAGTGTCCCAACAAATAAGTAAATTGTCCCAACATATATGGTAAATAAGGTGTTTAAAAAGCTTCTGTAAAATTTATCAGCTTATATAATAATAATAATAATAATAATAATAATAATAATAATAATAATAATAATAATAATAATAATAATAATAATAATAATAATAATAATAAACCAAGCTAATTGTATTAGTATGTCTTGTGGGTTTTGCTTAATAAACTTACCAGTACTTAGCATAAACATTGGTGAAGTAATATGGTCAAAAACTGAACATTTTATGCACAGACTCTTTTTATTGTTTTAGTCAATGTCCTTAAATAGTAACCTTTTGACCCAAAAATCAACGTAAAATGATCCTGATTATGGCAGATAAAAGCCAAAAAATTGAAGGCACTGTCATCATTTGCCAACATCTTTAAAAAAAGGGATGTGTTTCTTATGAAATATAAGTTTATAATCAGAGAATAATGGTATGTAATTTTTAAAATTATTTACACTATCTAATATGTTTAGGTTACTGCATGTGTGAATCAGTCTAGGTTACTGGCTGTGAGAACTGATGTAGGTTACTAGGCCATCGGAACTGATGTAGGTTACTAGACTCTGGGAATTGATGTGGGTTACTAGATTTGTGAACTGATGTAAGTTTGTAAATTTGGGAACTGATGTAAGTTTGTAGGCTGTGGGAACTGATGTAGGTTACTAGGCTGTAGGAAATGATGTAGATTACTAGATTTGAAAACTGATGTAGGTTACTAGGCTATGGGAACTGATGTAGGTTACTAGGCTGTGGGAACTGATGTAGGTTACTAGGTTGTGGGAACTGATGTAGGTTACTAGGTTTGGAAACTGATGTAGGTTACTAGGCTGTGGGAAATGATGTAGGTTACTAGAATTGGGAACTGATGTAGGTTACTAGAATTGGGAACTGATGTAGGTTACTAGGCTATGGGAACTGATGTAGGTTACTAGGTTGTGGGAAATGATGTAGGTTGCTAGGTTTGGAAACTGATGTAGGTTACTAGGCTGTGGGAAATGATGTAGGTTACTAGGCTATGGGAACTGATGTAGGATACTAGGCTATGGGAACTGATGTAGGTTACTAGGCTGTGGGAAATGATGTAAGTTACTAGGTTAGGAAACTGATGTAGTTTACTAGGCTGCGGAAATGATGTAGGTTACTAGATTTGAAAACTGTGGGAAATGATGTAGGCTGCAGGGGGGGGAATGATGTAGGTTACTAGGCTATGGGAACTGATGTAGGTTACTAGGCTGTGGGAACTGATGTAGGTTACTAGGCTGTGGGAAATGATGTAGGTTACTAGAATTGGGAACTGATATAGGTTGCTAGGCTGTGGGAACTGATGTAGGTTACTAGGCTATGGAAACTGATGTAGGTTACTAGGCCGTGGGAAATGATGTAGGTTACTAGAATTGGGAACTGATGTAGGTTGCTAGGCTGTGGAAACTGATGTAGGTTAATAGGCTGTGGGAACTGATGTAGTTTACTGGATGTGGGAACTGATATAGGTCACTTGATATGGTAATTGGTTTAACTATTTTCTACTGACTTAATTTATTACAGTTTTTTTATATGATGCCTAATTTTGACAATGATATTAACAGAATGGTTGGGAGACAAGTACTACAATATTTAACATAATGATTCAAAGACAAGTACTACAATATTTAACAGAATAGTTGGGAGATAAGTGCTTCAAAATATAAATTTGTGTGGACAAGTCAAGTAGTCATGTTGTTCATATAAAAATTAGGTCATGTTATCACTAGATATGTATCACAATAGGAATTCTGAATCATGATATAAGTCATGTAACAGCATCAGTGGCATTAAATAGCAACAAGAATGACAGAGGATATATGAGGTGATTGCTGGATAATAATAACTTTTTAATTACACAAATGAACTTTGACCCCTGGTAAAACCTCTTAAAACTTCTACCGTGTTACTCACCAGAGTGCTATAGTCATGGCCAGGTAATAGCGAGTGGACATCTCATTAGCCATGCAGTCACACTGCTTCAAGTATGTGGTGGCAAAAGCAATGCAATTCTGCACTGATTCAACTGGGTTCTCTGAATGAAAGATGCCATGACAATGAGAGACTGAATTTACTTTAAATCTGAAGAGATACTCGAAAGTGTGACAAAGCTATAGATGGTAGTTTATAGTTGAAAATTAATTTGTAAAATGCAAACAAATGGAATTAACTGAAGAAGAAGAGAGCAAAAAAAGTCAAATATATATATAACAAGTACAGTGTGACCCCACTGTAACATGGTAGTTGGGAGCCATACAACCTGACTGTGTTAAGGACTGAACCATGTTATAAGCAACCAGGTCAGTTAGCTGAAGAAAATAATGCATGTACCCGAAAAAATATGCATGAAGGGGGGGGCAGTAGGTAATAAATATGGGTGCAAAATTTCATGCTTCATTGGCACAGTTATCATCTTACAGCGTATTAAAAGAAGAAAAAAAAAGCACCTGTAGTGAAAAATGTGAATCATGTCACATTCGTTAAATCCACAATACAAGTAATTCCATTGACAATATGCACACAAAGAGACTAAAATATTCAATAATTTTGTCACAGGTCATATAGGTCTTTATTCAGTGGAAAAAAATAGCACAATCACATAACGAATGGTGCAGCACATTTACTTTTTAGTGCATCCTAAGTTTGTAAAGTTTATGTTTTAAACGCCGTTGGTAGAGTTTATCACAATGAACTATTTTCCTGCAAAAAAAATCTTTTATGGAACTGTAAAAGTGTTCAAGTCACATTGGAAAATGAAACAATCCATCAGATTCCATTGCTTTTATTAAGATCAGTACAGATTTCCTTGGAAGAAAGGTTCTTTGTTTTTATTGAAGATTGTAGTCTGCTGTCTTTAATGAAAAGTGCATGCATTATTGAAGTCACCGTTAAAAGACAGCTTTGGAGAACCTAACAATTGCCCATTTGTTATCAAAGTGGCAACATAAAACAAATGTATTGCATGATTGAGACTGATTTTTTCCCCAATTTGCTGAGTACATTTTCATTACAATTGGTGCTTCAAAGTTAATGTTTTCTTTGAGATTTCAACTACTATATTATCTGGATACATTTTTTTAAAAATGAATTGACCATTGTATGGTCCGTTGTAGTTACTGTTCCTCACTGCCTACTGAATAAACAAGTGAGAGCTTGTTTTTATTTTATATTTTTAAAAATATTTTTTTACCATTTGTGGTAGTGGAGTGATGCTGCCTTCCAAGCATGCATCAGAAATTTAAAGAAAGGGTCAATCAACAATAGAGACGCAGGTGTTCTGGTCTGATGATGGATTACTACAGAAAATGTGAATGTTCTGAAGGACTTAATTATGAGTGAAAAGAAGAGGAATTTTACTTACCATCCACATACAGATGTCTGTCTATGTAAATATATTAATTACTAGGGAGCAGCTGAAAAGCTAACCAAAGACAGATTATAGATAATGCCTCAGAAATGCTGCTATCAGAAATGTAAATTTGAAAAAAGCAGATATATCAAAACATACAGTACTCATGCTAGATGTCAACATAAGTGGATTATTATATAATAATGCACAGTTTTGATGTTTTGTCAATATGAACAAAGAATTTGTTTATGCAACACTATATAAATTTCAGTGCATTTTATATCAACTTTGCTGCTTTCTTTCATGGGGCTTCTGAATTTTTCACTCCAAACCAATGGTTGTATAAACAAGTTTAAACAGCTAACAATGTGGCCAATAAAAAAATAATTGCCAGATGATATTTTTTGCTGCCAATAAGGAAAAAAAATTGCAATTTGGGACATTGGCAAAGCCCTGCACAATTCTTAAAAAACTTTTAATACATTATTTTTCATACTTTTAAGAAGAAAACACTATTTTTTCTTGTATGAGAAAAATGCATATAAAACTTCAGGAGCCACACCACGATTGTCTTGTATTATTCATACATGATCTCTTCCCTAAATGATAATGAATGTTTATTTTCTTTTTTACTTTTAAGATTTTTTTGTTATATGAGAAAAATACATGTATACAAAATTTCGGGAGCCACACCACAACCATGTTATATCTGAATTTGTGTTATAATGGAGCACACTATAGCAGGGTCACACTGTACAGGGAAACCCAACTATAACATGGTAGTTGAGGGAACCCTGCTTACCAGTACACTGGTACATAGTAATATGGGGTTACCAAACTCACTGTAACATGCTAGTTGGGGAACACTGTTATTATATAGTAGATTGTGATAGCTCACAGTAATATGGTAGTTTGTAAGAAATTTATATCACATAGTAGGTTGGGGTAACCCACTTTAACAAAATTGGTGATTTGGGTTGGATATGACTAGCAACCAAACCCATCATACTGAACTTACTGTACATACAAAACAACTGCCATGGCCATGGGCACTAATTTTTACTAATGACAAAAAAAAATAGAAATTAACAAGGTGACTATAACTCATGCTGCTTGGAATCTGCTCCCTGCCAGTTCTGTGCTAATTTTTTTTATCCTGTTGGCAAGTGCAGTTGCTATCATAATTACATATATGTATGTAAATAAAGATATTCCCAACTTGTTTCCCAAAAAAGAACTTACAAGAATCCAAGATAATTCCTTTTCTTCTTTTTAACTTAAGGGTAATGAAACCATATATAGCCTGATATTTATGACATTCTTGAGAAATTCTAGCTACAAAATTTTTTAAGTTATTCTCTTATGTCTGACTTAATGGTGACCAGATATCTGTAAATGCAGTACAAAATTCTTTGTAATCGCATTTGAAGCTGAACATGATTTGGTCCAGGTCTGTAATATTGAACAAATACTATTATGTGGAGACCATTTGTCTTCTTTAGGTCAGTGACCTTGACTTTTAACCTTTGATTACCCACCCACCCCTTCTTAATTGTTCCAAGTGCAAGTCATCAACAAAGTTTGATCCAAATATATGATGTAAATTAATGTCTATGTGCAGAAACCATTTTTCTTCATTAAGTCACAGTGGCTTGACATTTTTACCTATTGACCTGAAAAATCAGTAGGCTTTATTTTTACCCCAAGTGCAAGACAGCCACAAAGTTTGGTAACACTATATGATGGAGAACTCAAATAATTGTGCAGAAATGGAATAAGAAACAGATATAAAGATTTCATAACATAATACTCATAATATAATATAATACAGTGTATCTTATGTGATAACATGTACCAAATTTCATAATGAGCCATCAAAAATTGGAAGACTAGTTGCATTCATAAGATTCTATTATACAATACATTTGGCTAAAGGACAGAAAATGGCAAGAACCCTAACAGAAGTTGCAGGAGAATAGTAATTTGTTAGTATGCATTCTGTCATCTTAACTATGACTCTAGATCCATCAATAAATGTGAGTCTAGTTGCATTCACAAGAATGTGTCATACACTACTAAGTGGAAAAATGCAAGATCACAAATTTATCAGAGGCTGTTCAAATCAGGTTTTACCATATATGAATCTTCAAGGGAAAGGTGATACCATACTACTTAATGAGTATCTTGAGCATATTTAAGCAATTCATGAAAAACTTTGGGACTAACTGCAATTAAAAGAGAGTATGATGGCTAGAAAACAGATGGATGGACAGACTTTAGGAATCCTACAATCCCTTACCTCTTGATGATGGTATTAAAAATTTTAAGCACATAATTCCTGTTACACAGCTGATTCACCAAACAATATATCATAAACGATTAAAGAATTTAGCAAAATATTAAAAATCGTGAAAATCTGACTACAACCCATGCATGCATTATAAAATGGGGTTGCTGTATACTTACACAACATAGTGAGACACCAATGAATTAAGTTAACAATATTGACTCAAAATTAATGTCTTTGTATATCTAGCAACACATTTAGGTTCTTCTTTTTCACTTTCAACTTCAGAATTATATTATCCCAGTCAGAAAGTTTTACAGTGTAGCTATCATGTATCTCTACTGTCCCAAGAGAGTGGTCGCCAAACTATGACTTATTTGGATTGTGTCTGAACTATACCCCTGTGAGAATAAATTAATGACTTCATGAACACTCATGAACTGTTCATGATTGTTCTTCAAATGTTCATGATCAGTTCATCATTTGAGTTCATGACCACTTCATGAATTTTGATGCATCATACATGAAATTCATGAACACACTGATGAACTTTTATGAACTATTATAACACCTTTAAAGTTCCTGAAATGTCATGAACTTGGTTCATGAACAATTCAAGTACTTTGATGCACCACCAAAATATTTCTAAAAATGTATATGAAATTTATATATCATTATATTCATAAAATGTTCATGAAAATACATGATACAAACTTCTCATAATATTAGTGAAATATAAAGAAAGATGAATAATTGTTTTAAAAAAAAGGTATGATACTGTATAAATATTCATAGAGATCTTTTATTCAATACATGTACTTGTGTATTTAACCTGAGTAGTTCTGGATTAATATGGGAAAATATTTTATGGTCAGAATGAACAAAATGTACTTGCTATAAAAACATTCAATGACTTTGTTCTAATGTTTTGTCCATTACTGTCATAAAATGCATATTCCATTAGCTTAGTCACTGGCTGCCAATTTGCCATAAAAACCGAAATATGTAAACAATGATTATCCTGACATCCAGACTGTGAAAGAAGATGTGCTATTATTGGTTAATATACATGCAAGATTTCAGCAAATGAAAGAGCACACAAACAGTTCTGCAACAAGTAAAAACCTTGAACAAAAAAAGAGGACTCCAGTGGAATGGATAGATAACAATATTTTCAATATCATTTCTTTAAAGTAAGTAGAAGTGCAGAGAAGCAATTATGAAGAACATGAAAGAAATGACTTGATGAGAGCAAAATTAGGCAGCAAAGCGTACCCAGTCAGGATCATCAAAATTATGGTGAATATCTTCTTGGTCATTCATGATTACTCCAGTGGAAGTTATAGAGATATTTTATTGGTTTTTATATGTTATATTATTTTAAACTAAACTAAAGATACATGTTTGTTTTTTAAAACCAATTTAAACTTGCTCTTCAAATTTTTGAAAATCACTAAACACTATCATATGCTCCACTTTTGATCTTGATAACAGATGAAGTACTACATCTACGATAGGAATTTAGATGTTTAGTTTCGTTTTCTGTTTCATGACATTACAATTCCTATGATTTGATGTAATTTGGTATATTTATAAACAAAAAAACCCCAAACTAAACTAATTAATGTGTCAAACTGTACATGATACTGGTGCAAATAACACTGATGAAACTGGAAGCAGCTATATGCAACATGCGGAGTCAGAGTGGATGCATTAGAACATTAGATCTGATGTTTTATCAATAGAAAATGGCAAAAAAATTTGAAAGCATTAAATTACCGTTATACATAAATTTTGAAAGCATTAAATAACCGTTATCATACATACATACACAGATAAGATTATTTAGTAGAACAATGTTGTCAAATGTTTTTGTCTAATTTCATTGACTAAATCATCTGACTCCTCTGACTAAACCTATGGATAGTCAGCTTCAGTTAAAATACAACTGGTGACAAAATTTTTCAAGTGACATAAATGCTCAGAAGTTGTGTATTAAGTGTAAAGGATTAAATAATTTTGAGTTGGATCATAATTATTCCAGAAAATAAAATGGAGTACAAAGATAATGTACTAAAAGCTAAAGACAATGTTGATCGTAGGTTATTTGTAATTAACGAACTTTAACTGTCTTTCAGATCATACAGCGGAAAAGTAAAATTATTTGAGGATAATGTTTGTAGGCTGGGGAGAAAAATTTGAAAATTGGAAGATCAAATGGTCAAGATGGAAGTAACATTAAATAGTGACTGCTGCAGCAATGTTAAAGATCCAAATAGTAATTAGATGGAACAGCTTAAGTTGCAGATAGAGACATTCTACAGTGACAATGGGCTGGGTTTGATTCAATTATAGGCCTTGAACATCTTCACAAAAGAGTTCTCTGACAGGTCAGTCTCTTGGGAAAAAATTGGTCAAGTCAGGAAAAACCACAGTAAAATGACAACCCCTTGATGATTAAAGTTCAATATGCTTCAACAGCTGAATGAACACAACTGACCCAATATCTCCTGAATAATGTTTGATGAAAAATTACAGAACATACAAAAAGTTGCTAAGAGTAAAAACAAAGAATATCATTTGTCAGTTTACATATTCTTTGTTGCATAATAGAAATTTACCTGAAATTATATATTGTTATATATATTGTTATTATATCGTTTTTAAGATAGGTTGCAATTTATACTGTTTTATACTTTGTTCATCATGGTTCATGAATATGTTCATGCACTTGTTCATTTACAATGATGATCCAGTTTGTGAACTTTTATGAACTGTTCATGAATTCAGTTCACAAATATTTCATGAACTATTCAAGAACAGTTTGTGAAGTATTGGTTCATGAACAGTTCATGAATTCATAATCTTGTGAACTGACCAATTTCAATTGATGCACATTCATGATTAATTCAGGAACCTTTTATGAATTTTCATGAATGGTTCAAGGTTCATGAACTGTTCAAGAACAGTTCATACCAGTTCATGAACTATTCATGATCATTTCGTAGGGGATGTTAATGTGCACATTTACCCCCAAGCAACATCAGCTCCATACACAGGGTGTGATACCAGGCTTTGGCATTTCGATTATCTGCTAGCTGTGCACTACGACGCAGTTGACGTAAAGAATCTACACAACTCTCAAACCTGAAAGTGGAAACACAGTAAATTATTTCAGGGAGGTAGACTCATTTAAATCATAAAGGACAGTAAATACTCATGGGAAAAATGACTCGTATTGGGTCCTACATAAGCTATACAAACTTTATTTCTGATAATATCATGTGCATATGTGTGTGGCATGATCACATTCTGTCATTCCAGTACAAAAAGAAGTTACTTAGCAAAGTCATAATTTTTTGATACTTTACTAACAACATGGTAAGGTTCCTATCAAGATTCTGTCTTGTTAACCTTTATTTTTATTTTCAAAAGAAAGGAAGAAAAGCCATTTAAGTATAGGTCAGCATCTCTTTGTACTTATCTTTCACGTCCTAAACATATTTTTATGTTAAAATAACATTTAAACTAAAAAAACCCAATCCAAACTATCTAAACAAGATCAACAGGCTAAAATAAAGGGGTTTTATAACTGTAATTATTTAATGGATGAATGTCTACAAAAATGTCAATACTGTCTACAAATAATAATAATAATAATAATAATAATAATAATAATAATAATAATAATAATAATAAATAAATAAATAATAAATAATAAAGACTTTATTTTCAAAGGGTGATTAAATTAATTACAAATATGAAACTAGTCTACCTTGAGGTCTTCTCTTATGTACATATAAGATACAACCTAATCATAATAATGTTTACACACAAATAAACATACACAGTTTATAAACAACTATTCATATATAAATGCTTCATTGCTTCAGAAATGGAAATGAAGCAAAGGAGTTGGGTGGTGTAATATGTACTTTAATAAATACACCTTTTGTTTATGATTTCATCCATCTAATCAACCTATCATGGAAGGACGACATGCTTGGAGCTGATTTAAAGGTATACTAGTGTCTAATACACATTATATAATATAATGTTCATTTTTTGCTAAATAACTCAGAAAAATGCATTTTAGATGTAGCTTTTAACTCACAGAGGAGAAATTAAGATTATTTGAGCATACAACAATGTTTTAAGGCAAACGCTTCAGAAAAATCTGATTTCATGAAGTGACGCACTATCGGGAAGTCCCTCCAGTTGAGTGTATGTGATGATAATAGTTGATAGTGACGACTCTAGCAAATTTATGGCAAAGATATAGATAATCAAGCAGCCTTAGAAGTTTACATCATAAACAACATTAAAAGTTAAATTCTTTTTATATTGGCTTCTATGATTCTGTACACAATGTGAATAAAAATAATAATATAATCTACACATCCAACAAACATTACTATTCACAGCTGCAATCAATGGGTTCTGGGTGTAAATTCAGCCTAGACCAGGATCCACTGACACAATAGTGTATATCTAAGCAAGGAAGGTAATTTACTCCTAAGAGATGCAGAACTAATTAGTCTTTACAACAATTACACACAATCAATGTACCAACTATTCACACCATTTAAGCATGAGAAGAAAACTTGTGATACATCAGTATTATTCCTGTTGAAAACATCAGCCGACAGGAAACAAGCTACAGCATCCACTAAAATTTTTTCTTAGGTGAGGTCCAAACAATGCAAAGAGGGGGAGGAAACATCCATCCATATATATATATATATATATATATATATATATATATATATATATATATATATATATATATATATATATATATATATATATATATATATATATATATATATATATATATACATACATACACACACACACACACAAACAAACACACACACCATATTATTTTATGTATTTTTTTGTACCCTTAACTTTTTTGTGCAGAATCCAGTTATCAAAATAATTATTATTTAAATGTATTATAATTTTTCATACATAACACTGTATTATTTGAAAAATTCATTAAATTATCGGACATATTATTTCCATTAAGATGATTTATGTTTGCAAAAAAGATCGAAAATAACATATTTTCACTTTGTTTTTACAAAAATTAATGAATAATTGTTGGTGCTTATTATACTAACTCTCCCAGCTGTGACTGACTGACCCCCACTCCAAAACCCTTTTTGCAAAAGATCCTGTGGGCCTCCATGTGTAAAAACTTTTTGTCATTACAATATCTATTGGAGTTTATTAACAAATAAACAAAGGACTTCACAGACCATACCTATAAATATTATCATTAAATCATTCTCCTTATTAGGTCTGTCACTGTAACAGAACACCATATACATTTTAAAATGAGTTTAGAAGCCCTTTGATGTCTTATCCAACAAAAATTACATCTCAGTACATGCTGAAGTGAAGACCACAGACCATTGGTCAACTTGTCTTTTTGTTTCATTAGTCATACAAACATAACATACAAAATCCTTGTCATTTTCCATCTTAAATTTGAAAGTCACAGACTCCTGCTTGGCGATCAGCATTAAGAGGTTAAAGTTAGGACTGGTCGGCCTGGTGTCAGGATAATGTGATTGGGTGGGACATTATGCTACATGTCTGTGGCATGATTCCCCAGTGCTAAACATCACTATAAACTGCCACACTGCAGACTTCGTAGCAATATGACTGAAAAATTGTACATTAAAAATCAACATCACATCACATCACACTCTGTTAAATCGATTTATGTATAGACATATACTATCTTTTAAGTGCTTGTTCTGTTTTGACCTGGATATAATTAACATTTTATTGCAAATCTATTCTATGATATAACTCATCTGGGGAGTTCAAATAACAAAAAATGCATATGATTGCTTGTCCTGATAACATCTATATGGACAACTTCAATAGCACATTGACAAATTTCAGTGAGCCTCATTTCCCTACTGGCAGATTTGATGATTTGACCTCTTCAGTTGATTCTTGCCTTCAATCTGGTTTCAACTAGACTAAACAAAGTGCTAAGCATTATGCATAAATAACATTATAACTATGTGGTTGTTGTGACAATGTACACTGTAATTAAAACAGGAATGATCTGTTGATTTAGCTGTGTTTATTCCCAATGGAATGTAGTAGAGTCATAATACATGAGGATTATGCCACTTGTCAGGTAAGTTAAAAAAGACTTTTTTCTCTTTGCAAAAGCTACAAATAAAAACTACACTGAATAATGTCTTGTAAACTGAATAAATTTTATTTGATTGATCTCTCTATCATACACACACACACACACACACACACACACACACACATTGACTTAATCACTGATTTCAAGTTCATTATTTTTTTATTGCATTTTGATAATGAGATTATTGTTGCAGTAAAATTACAACTTGCACTTAAGTTCCTGATGATCTTGGGTTGCATTGTTGCTTACAATTTACCAATAAATAATTCTCATAACTTATATTTGTTCAACCATAATGCACAACATAACAGGTGTATATGTTATAAATGCATACGAGCTTGTACACTAAACATAATTCTCTCTCTCTCGTTCACTAATAACAAGAGTACTTTTGATTTATGAGACAAGAAAATATACATTTACTTTGTATATTTGTACCATTAAGCAATCAAGTAGCATGTATACCAAAGAACTTGTTTTGGTATGATCCCTTTATTTTTTGTACACAGTCAGTAAGCATTTAAGTCTGAAAGAAAGTAGTGTTTAATGTTTATGGTAGTGTTCAATATGTAGAATGCAAAACTCTTACTTATTTCTCATGATGGATACAAATCCAAAGTATGGGGTATACTGACTTCCTGCACTCCAGTCATGGATTGTAGCAATGATTTCTGCAGCTGTTTGTCCTATATTTGATTATAAACATGTAACACTATTATTGTTATGTGTGTGATGATAAACATGTAATTGTATTACTTTTGTGTGTAATGATCAACACATAACTGTATTTCTCTACTCTGTAATGATAAATATGTAACTATTTTCTTGTGTAGGTTTATAACATGTAACAGTGGAAATGGTCAGTGTGTGACTGTAAACATATACCAGTATTATTATTCCATATGTGATTATAAACTTGCAACAGTATTACTGTCATATAAACTTGTAACAGTAGTATTGTAATGAAAATTCTGTCAGTGTATTATCATCATAAATATGTGTTATTGACATGAACAATTTTATAAACATAAAACAGTTATAAGCATATTAACCTCTAATAGTAATGTTGTTCTACATTACTGTCATCTAACCATGTAGTAATATTATTGCCATACAAGCCTGTAATGGTATTATTGTTCTGCATTTTAATCTAAACATGTTACTATGTTACTGTCATATAAACATGTTACTGTGTTACTGTCCTATAAATGTTACTGTGTTACTGTCATATAAACATGTTACTGTCATAAAAACATGAAGCAGTATTACTGTCAGACAATAATGCACAAATTCCAAAATTAAATAGATTAAAAGATATTTTACAAGAATTTGCCACAGATTAACAGTGTTGCACTTCTGGCATGGAATTACACATTTTCCACAAGTTTGTGACCTATGTGCCAATACCTGATCACTGACTCTGTCGCCCTGGATGTACTTTTCATCACTACATATGTATATACTTTATAAAGAAACAATAAACTCTGCTAACAATTTTTCTTTAGTGCATTCTCTTGCCTAAACACTT
Source organism: Potamilus streckersoni (assembly GCA_016746295.1). Classification (NCBI taxonomy): domain Eukaryota; kingdom Metazoa; phylum Mollusca; class Bivalvia; order Unionida; family Unionidae; genus Potamilus; species Potamilus streckersoni. The sequence continues at coordinate 2,428,130 of JAEAOA010002348.1, forward strand.
GCTGTTTGGAATTTGTCCATATGACTTTATCATCTATGTTCACTCAAACTGACAAAGGTGATCAAACTGATCAGATATCCCCTTAAGAAGCAACTAAAAGACAGTGTCCTGAAAAAGCCTAGAAATTAACAAGCACAGATGCAAGAAGCCAAGGATGTTATTATTTAACTGATGACTGTCCTAATATATCTATAGGACTTCCAAAATGTCATAGGATAAATTATTCTGATGCAGGCCAATTTCAGGAAGATTTCTAAATTTTCTTATATCAGTATATATATAGTTAAATACTATGAACTATTAAATATCAAATTTTAAATGGCTTAGACCATTCAAATTTGGATTTACTGTTTTCAAATGCAGTTTTATGTCTTTCTTTAGTCTCACTCAACCAGACCCACCAAGAAACACAGTGTAATCTCTACCACAGAAAGGTTAGGTAAAATGCTTCACTAATTGTTGTTATGAATGTCAGTCAATCAAACTTTGTACAAGTTAAATTACAAAGAAAAATATCACTAACTTAATATTTATCTTGACACAATTTCTGCAATTGTTCAAGTCAAAATATTGTAATTATAAAATATATCATTCAACATCAGATTGTAAATAGGTGTAGATGCCAGAAGAGTGTCTCAGTCAACCATTCAAACCATCCATTTGTACACAAAACATAATGCCTGCATCTCATCATCACAATGAAGTATTATGCTCCATTCCATCAGCCAATCCAATCATTTTTCAGACTGTTGAAAGCATCATTATGGCATCACAAGAAAATCTTTTACTAGACCCTCTAAAGGCTAGATCTCACAAAGCTATGCAAGAAGTCTGGCTGAATGCCTATGGCTAAATCTCACAATGTTATACACAAAGTCTGGTTGAATGAGACTAGTGTTTCTTTACTATTTTAAGTATCAAACTGAAGTCAAATTCAGTAAGGTTTCTTAAAAGTGGTCTTTATCAAATAAGTGACTATACCTATCACTTCAGCCTTCTCCAGTTCCCCTTTCTGAAGAGACATAACACAGCTCTCGGCATAAACCTTGGCAAGGATGCTTCTGTCTTCTGATGACAGCTCTTCATGTCGCTTTGCACATCTTAGATATGAGGAATGAGAGTGAGAAAGGATAAAATTGAAAAGATTACTGTACTTAATGACTACATTGTAGTCTGTTTTTCATTAATTCAGATAACATTTGTCAGTACTGTACAACATATATGCACCCTGACCAAAATAACATTATGCAAGAAGGTCAGTAGATGAATGTTGTTGTTGTTGTCATGGGGTTTAACATTTTCAGCACAAGATAGGTTATACATGGTGACTAGTATAACTGATGAAGGAAGCTCTGTGAAGAACTACTGACTCATAGGCTTTCTCACATACACACAAAAGCTGAGCCATTATACTTGAACCAATACAAACAGGGGTGAAATGGCACTGATCTGGAACAATGAGTGCTTTAGAACACTTGGCCTCTTGTGGCCTCTAGTAAATGAATGCAAATTTACTTAAATTAAAAGAGCAGGATACCATATAGCTGGTAAATTTGCAGTATAAAATCTAGTAATTTTGTAGACAGCCGTCCTGAAGGTCAATGGAGACTATCCATTCAGATGGTTGAGGTGCATTCTGAATTGAGGAGGTGGTCTCCAGCTTGTAAAGTTCTTCTAGAAGAAACTAGTTTAAAGGAAAGATGATGATTATAGGGGGAAACTTTCCACTTTTTTGGTGACTGAAAGATATGGAAACAGAAGGCAGATGAATGATCATTCAGGATCCTCTCAACTGCCCCTTTCTTTAAAAGGATGTGCACTTCCTCCTTCAGTTTCACTAGTATGGATTGGTGACAAAAGATAGGGGTCCTGAATAGAGGAGGTAGTTCTCAAAACTGGAGTTGGTACAGCTCATACACTATTCAGAGGACCCAATGATTTGTCATTGATGCTTGACCATGGCTTGGAGAACTGGCTTAGGTGAGCTCCCATGGGAATGGCTGGGAGAGGAATGTGAAGCAGGATTGTAATTGAAATCACCTACTAAATAGACTTCTTAGTTTTCTATAAATAGAGTTTCAAGCTTATTTTGAAATTTAGTATACTAAGCATTGTCTTTCTTTCGTGGTCTATATACCCAACCTAATACAAATGGTTTTTGGACATTATGTTTCATTTCTAGCCAAATTATTTTATACCCTTTTTCTCAAGATCATATTGTTGTTTGAAAGGATTTATGCCATCTTAATGTAAACAAGAAGACCAACATCCTTTTAGAAAAGTCTGTCTTTTCTTTGAAAAACCATTGCCCTGTATTACTTTCTTTCCACATTTAAGTACTCGGTTGGTTACATATGTTACAAAAATAATCATTTCAAGGTTTATCTTTATTTTGTATCTCCATCCATTTTTGATAATCCATCAGTAACATTTGTCCAAAAGTTGATTAAAGGTTTTATCTATTTTTTTTAAATAGTAGCCATATTTGATGGAAGATCTGTATCATCAGCTTAAAACTGAAGACCTTTTGTCTGGATGCTTTGTCAAGCTTGGGTAAAGTTTGTATGGTAGTTTTTGATTAGAAAACTATTGAAAGATTTTTCTGCTACCTCTTACCTCATCCTAACATGAATTCAATGGCAGTTGAACCGGATATAATTAAATTTTCAAAAAAAATATTAGATCATCACTGGTTAGTGACTGACATAAAGCAAATATGAGTTGCAAATATCCCATACATGCCAAGTTTTCTGGAAACAAATCGGAGATTTGTGTTCAAAATCAGGGAGATTGGGTCCCAATCAGGGAGATTAGTGTAACAATAATTTTTCTTTTAAGTTCACAAACTCTGGAAAGGATGGAGTTTTCTTAATTTACATTGTCACTACTAAATCCTACTAGGTTCTGTCTGTTTGTTAAGACTTCTTGAAGACTGTTGAAAAGGTTTTCACTAGTTCCAATATTGCAAATGGGCATAGCTAGGAATTTGGTTGTCACTGTCAAACACCCTTACAAGAACTGCTACACACTTTTCATCACCACTGTCATCCATCATCACTGAAAAAGGATTTTCCTTGCATGATAAAGTTACATGATTGTCATACATTGGACCAGTGCATTGTTAAAAATGTTTGTTACCTTAGTTCTTTTGCAGTGAAATTTCTGAGCAATTTGCTAGTAAGGAAACAACTCTTTACAGCTCACTAAAATGATCAGCAACCAATAATGATAAATTATGCTCTGCCATAAAGTTAGCAAACAGAACATCTTTTTTAGTGACACTGTCTACTGATGTTGGTGCACACATTTGTGTTACTTTAGGCACATTATGTGATGATTTCTCATTTGCAATGTGCTGCATACTTTTCAAAATCCTTGTGAGATCATTTTTCCCCCACTAGAAATGTTAGAATGTCTGTTACAAGCCATGTAGGCAGAGTTTCCTCTGACCCTTGCCATTCCATTTTTGATATTTATACATTTATGTTGGGGTGTGGGGTCAGAGTTCATTCCCTATCGAAAAGTTAAACTTCGCCAACACCATTTTATGTCAGCATAGTGTAGCCGCTTACTAGAAGGTCTAGCAAACTTTAAAGACCATTCATCAAGATATACCTGCATAAAACCAATAGGAATATGATTTATTTTCTCAGATATAAGGAGTATAAGCATTCATTATATCTTTTATCTGCTGACAGACTAGCCAAAACTACAGTGTTAATTAAAGTCAACCTGAAACTCACCAGTTGCATTCAAAGTCACATGACTACACAAATTTCGCAACCTACATGTCAATGACATCAGAAGTCAAATGGTCACATGAACAAAAGTAATTCAAACTATTATTCTCAATGGGGATGAATTACATCCGAGGTTTATTTCTCAAATTGTTATTTTAGCTGAAAATACCTATGCTAGGCAGGATTTTTCTAATTTCCTTGAGATCTTGTCAGCAAATCGGTAGATCAAAAGATGAGGTCAAAAATCAAAATACTCCCGGACAAATCAGAAGACTTGGCATGTATGATAGCCTCCATAGATACTAATACAGGACATTCTCTGACTCCAAACTGACAATGTTCCCCTAGTTTAACAAATTCCCATAATTTGGTTATTCAAGCTGGACATACTGGTGCAAATAATGTCCCCCAGACAACTCAAGTAATGTGTAACATTGGTAATGGAAGAAATACAGATTTGATTAGAATATATTAATTTTGGAAACTAATATGATTTCTACTCATCTTTCTTACTGCTATGGCCAAATTGTGAGGTGAGACATCAATATTCATGTTTGCTTAATTTAACTTTAAATTATGCCTCTCAGTCTTTTTCAAATCCCTCATTGGTGTCCCTTCACATAAATTCAAGCTACCATGCAAGAAAAAGTTGGAATGAAAATGAACAAAACAATGTATTTGATTGTTTGTAATCTAAATGTACAATAATGCTTAAAAAAAACCAGCTGCAGCAAGCAATCATATATTTTAGTTTCCTGACTTGTAGTGGTTCTTTAACTCCCAGGAGGATATAATACAATACCAACTAAATACCAATGCTGTTATTTAAATTTCAGAAAACAATGAAAGCTTGCTTCACAATATGATTTGAATATTAGGTTTTATATAACAAATACACAAACTGTTAAAATGTCTTCATGCAGCAAGACTGTACTCATTAAACCTTTTGTGTAAAGCTGCCAGATTAAGCATATCTTCTGCAATTTCCATTCCATTGTTGTCAGATGCTCAATTTTTGTGTACAAGATAAAAGTCAACAAAAGTGCAAAATTCTTCAAAAAGGTTTGAAAGTGTTGGACCTGATCCCCCGTCTAAACATTATATTTGACTCTAGATCTTACTTGACAATATTTTGACCAAGCTGTTTTATTTATTTATTACTCCAAATGTTGAGTACAGTTTTACAATGTAGAGCCTGTCTCAATCTAATCACCCTCTACCTTTGTCTTTGCATGCAAGAAAGAAATGAAGATATTCCAAATGCAGCATGAACCTTTAACATTTAGAGTAATAAGTTTTACTCCAGGCTGGAAATCTTCTTTGAACTGCTCAGAATATTTATAAGATTTGGAGTTAAGTACAGTGTTATATACTGGAGGACCAGAGACAGCTGACTAATTAATACAAGAAGTCACAGACAGCTGATTGGTTAGTACCTGAGCAGCATGGAACAGGTGATTGTTTAGTACAAACTGCCAAGGGCAGTAAATGGATTGGCTCCTGGTTCATATTTTAATTTGATTTTTAAAAAACAGTAGCAAGTGGACTTAAATAATACTAACTTTTCTAACAACTCAACCTCTAGATGCCCACTCTGTGAAATATTTCCTCTTTCCCTGAAACATTCAATCAGTGCCACATATGCTGTGATGAACTGAAACACAAAGATACAAAAGTATCATTAAAGATGTTCTTGTTAAATTAGTAGAGATGTATTTTTCTTGCTATGTAACAAATATATCATCACATTTGCAATAACAATTTTAATAATAATAATAATAATAATAATAATAATAATAATAATAATAATAATAATAATAATAATAATAATAATAATAATAATAATAATAATAATAAAGACTTTATTAAAAGAAGGTAACTAAATTAGTTACAGAACTTAAATCTACTTTGATGCCTTCTATCTGTTATGCACAATATATATAGTATATACAATATGATGTGAAGAATCTGGCTTGATACTAATAATAAAATGGTTTTAAAAGTGAAAGTATCAAGCCTGGAATCAACAGGAATGGCTTTTCTGGATAATTTATACATCAATTTGGCCTTTCTAAGAAATATTCTTTCATATATTGTTAAAATCTTTATATTATTCCTTGCATCTTGGAAATTGTCTATACATTGATATAGAATTAAATGGCAAGCCCTCTTCTGGAGTCTTAAAAGTGTTGATGTGTTTGAATTAGAGGTATTACCCCAAAATTACATTACAATAGTCCAGATATGGCTGATTATAACTTTTATAATAGATGACCCTATACTGAAGAGGAACATATGTTTTGATTTTCCCCACTAGCCAAAGATAAGAATTAACCTTTTTTGAAACCTGTTTAATGTGAATAGTAAGATTGTTATCTATGAATACACCAAGAATTTTATCCAAGAGGTCATATAAAGGCTGACACTGTCAAAAAGAACCTGGAGTTTGTTGCTATCTAGCCTTGCTAATTTTTGTTGCATTGTAACTAGTAGGGCTTTCATTTTTTCTTTTTTTTATGGTCATACTGTTTTTCTGGCACCATACTTTAATTCTGTTGATAGCATCCTGTTATTTATTTTCAAGTACCGTTTTGGTTTTACCCATCTCAGACAGTGTAGTATCATCTGCATTGAAGTCAGTGGAAGTTTTCCATATTTGTGGAAATTTATTAGGCCTAAATCTTTCATTGAAAATGAAAGCTATACTCTCTACAACTGCAGGTGCAGCTACCTTTAATAGCCTTGGTCAAATCATATCAAGTCATGTAGCTTTACAATCATCCATTTTGTTTAAAATATACTTAAGTACAAATTCTGGACTCATTTCAGGAATTTAAAACTTTAAATATTTTGGTACATTTTTAGCACAAAAATGTTTGAGTTCCAGATGACCAGATGAAGTCCTGGGTTCATTAAGTTTTTCAGCAATTTGTATGAAAAAGTTGTTAAAAAATTTGATATGTAAGTTGGATTATTGGTGTAAATGCCCTCATGATTGAGGGATAAAATTTCAGTTTTACTCTTACATTTGCATGCACCAAACTCTGTAGACAATTTCCAGATAACTTTTGGGTTATATATAGTGCGCTTGTTTGGCTTGATGTATCATTTTATTAACTTTATTCCTTCAAACTCTATATTCAGTTTGATTTTCTACTGATTTTTGTTGGTCTCTGCTTTGTTCCTTCTAAAATATCTGGGGAAATCCAGCCTGGTAGGTGGTCTTTCTTTATCCTCTGTGTTTTTAATGGGGGCATGTTTGTTCACTATACTGATGAACAGATCTGTCCAAGTATCTACAATATTATCAATATCTTCAAAGATTTGGACTGTATTCCATGGAATCTGTTTCAGAACTTCCAGGAATTTAACAATATCAAAGTTTTGAAAAGATCTATACAGAAAGGATTTATAGATATTATTTTTTTTAAAAATTTGCCATTGAATTTACATGTTAGAAAAATAGCAAAGTGGGCACTTATACAAATCTTTTGTGTTGGTATAAATATGATCTATATAAGTGTTTTAGAGGTAGATGTTACTCTGGTAGGTCCATTTACTAGTTTCTCCATAACTAACAATCCATTTGATATGGTTTGTCATAGCCATTGATATACAAGAAATTTTTACCCTGATTTTCTGTTAACATTGTTTCGGAGAGTCCAAATAAGTGGATAATATTATTTGGAGGCTATTAGCAGCAACTTCACTTGATCAATCTTTCCATGAAAACTGTGAATATTCAAATGATCTATGTGTGAACCCTTACTAGACACTCCTACATTTATGAGATTAACATCAATGCTATTAGAGGCACTCAAGAAGACATTAAAAGAATTAATACTATGTTTACAATGATCATTGTTACAACTGTCATTACTGTATAAAAAATTAGTTTTTCTACAACTGCATTTTCTACTTTTATAATCATTGTATAAATCTGAACTATGAGTCATATTTAAATATGTACAAGTAGCTGGTAAGTTTCTACATTCAGAACATCCATCAGCAAGGGGATCAAATCTGTTTTAACAAGGGATGCATAGTGTATATGACAGTTCTTGATAGACTAGTCCTTCTTCATGTGGAGTTGAGATGGCCTCATTGCCCTTTTCCTATTTCATAAATCTAGTGTGAGGTTTGGCTAAGTGTTCAAATCTACCACACTGATGGCATTGTATTGGCTTTGCCTGCATTGGTGTGCTGTATGTTTGGTCTCACCACAGTAATCACATCCTGAAGTATACAGACTGTATTGATATAGCTGACCATATTGTCTGATGCTGTTTTAACCAACATTGGGTTTATAGGGACAGATGAAATTTGTAATGTGGCTGTAAGACCAGAATCATGCATGACTGCATTTATATTTTTGCCAGCTTTTCCACCCCTTTGTTGCATCACTTGTCCCTCTTCATCCAAGAAACTCAAGTAATTGTAAAAATATCACTTCCACTCACCTGCCAGTCTTTGGATGACCTCACTGATATCTAACACACCACAATCTCCCATGTTAACTAATATATTTTTAAAAGAAAATTAAGTTGGAGAAAAAACACTTGATGCCTAATTATCTGACTGTATTGCCTCACTATTGAAATGTACATCATAGTTAAGACAGTTTCTCCCGGAAAAGCACAGAAAACTATTTTATAACAGTTACATACAACCCTATTTAGACTAATGTAATACAGGTGGGGTAATTCAAATGATAAAATTTAGCACATTTCCAAAAGCGAGCTTTTGAGTTAATATCAATCCAGAAAGAAAGCAAGGAAAATTTAGCTGGTACATTAAAAATATTACCTATTAAAGACCGAATCTGTTTAAGAAATGCCAAATTAATGTACAGGATAGCCAATAATAGTGCTCCTGAATATTTACAATCACTATTCAAGTATAGGCTACCCAGAAATACTCCCCCACCTGTGATCAAAGTCTACCAAACATTACAAAATTCCTAAACCAAATAAGGAATTATTTAAAAAACGTTTTCAATATTCTGTGACTTTGCTCTGGAATAGTATTTCAGTTGAGATTAGAAATGCCCACTCTATTTCCTTTTTCCAAACCCAGTATATACAGTGGCTTCAGAGATTCAGCAATAAAAATAAGAAAATTCCTTTAAATGAGGGCCTCATGGTAGATTAAATCTTAGCTAATTCAGTTACCCTCTTTAAATAAAGTAATAATAATAATAATAATAATAATAATAATAATAATAATAATAATAATAATAATAATAATAATAATAATAATAATAATAGTAAAGCTTCGTGAAGTCACCAGTAGAAGTCAATATGACCTAATTTTGTATGGTAGTAAATAGTAATCCCTTTCATGAAGTCACCAGTAGAAGTCAATGTGACCTAAATTTTTATTGTAATAAATAGTAATCCCTTGAAGTCACCAGTAGAAGTCAATGTGACCTAATTTTTTATTGTAGTAAATAGTAATCTCTTGATGAAGTCACCAGTAGAAGTCAAAGTGACCTATTTTTTATTGTAGTAAACAGTATTCCCTTGATGAAGTCACCAGTGCAATAAGTCATTGTGACATAATTCTCTAAACTTCAGTAAATAGTAATCCATATAAAAATAAGCATTAAGTTTCCTGATTACATAAAAATAAATGTCAAAACAAGAGTCACACAGAACACTAGTTAAAAACACATCTTAATGAAAGTGTGAAAAATATTTTGCAAAGGCTTTACTTGAGTAGCAGAGTAGTTCTTTTCTTTTTTAGCATGCAGTAGAAAAAAAGTAATTGAACTAAATGCAACAAGTGATCTAAGCAGGCCTGACATCACTAACCAGCTGGCATCCATGTAAAAGAAAATCTTTAATTTGGTCAAGAAATCTGGATTAGTATGAAAGTTTTTGATGTTCAAGAGTCTGTCTATCCTCCACTCATGTTATATAGGGAAATAGAGCTATTACTGTGTATGTTTGTTGGTTATGAACTACAAAACTATTTAAGACACCTTTATCAAACTTGGTACAGATAGTTCTGATGTGCATAAAACTTTTTATAATACTTCACTTTCAAGTTTCTTAACTTCATTCATTAATCTATTAATCCATTAATCTGTCCAACATTCACACTTTAATTTCTGTAGCATAACTTTAAAATGTTCAAGACACATCTAAAAAAATTGGTGGTCCAGATTCCTTTCATTATTCACTTCTTTAGTATTATTATTGTATGTCCTTTTGTCTGTTCATCATCAAATAACACTTTCAACCAAACTTGGTACACATATTAGCTTGTAAACAATTTGTATAAAGGTGCTTTTGATACTTAGAATTTTCCACATTCAATATTTTTCACAAATTTCCATTGGAAAACAAATGTTGCATTGGTAGCTGAGTACTGTGCCACAGAGTAGTAGTAGTGTGTACAAATTGAGAGTACTGGACCACATAATACATTCAACTGGAGTATTTACATCAGAAGGTTAACAGCTGAATATCACATCTCATAATAACTCATTTAGCAATTGCAGCCATTTTGGGTGACTGATTTGCATCATTTGGCAAACCTATCCAGTTGTTTTTGAGAGGCTGTTGAAAGATTTTTCTATTTTTATTAACAAAGGTTATATTGAATAGTGAACCAAAATCATCAGTATGAAAACCTTCATGCAAGATTTTCTCCTTTGAGTGGGGTGCAATTGGTCCAGTGTTTTATGAGAAGCTGAAAAAGGAATTCCTAATGGACAATGGATGAGAGACACTGCACAATGGATGTAGGACTATACTATAAGCTTACTTGACCTTATGCTATGATAATCTATTAACTCAACTAGGATTAAATTAACAGCAACAATGATAAAAACACCATCATTAATGTGATATGTATATAAGACAAAATAATAAGATATTAAAAGATATGAAGAAAAACATATTTTCATAAAATCTCATTCTGAGAGGAAGACAAAATGTTTCACATCTGTCCAGCCTCAGACACAAGATTGTTGATGTGCAAATGAAACTGACAAATATAAAACAGCAGTCAATATTGAAGAACTCGAACAAAATAGTTTTGATAATGGTAAAATGCATTATTATTATAATCAGGTAAAGAACATGCCTTCTTCCCATGAAGTAGTATCTCACACTAATAGTTTGGTGTCAACACATGTATTACAGTGAGTGTTACAGTATTAATAGGCAAAATGAGATAAGAAAGATCAATTGATGGTGGGATGGATGGATGCAGAACAAGGTGAATGACTATTCCAATACTACCAACTTCCTAAATCAGGAATATAATTTAAACAAATTTGAAAGCTGGTAGTTCTACCTGATGCAAATGAACAGCCTGTCCAGTCAACAATGTGAACTGCTGAAGAGCATGGGTAAACCTGATGTCTTTCTGATCCTTATCCATGGAGTAAAGATCACTTAAACAGTATCCTTGCTCCAGCATACGCATGGAGGACACAATATTCCTGTTATGAAACAAAAATATTATCTATAGTGGTGATAGGAACAAATAATTCAATCCATATAACTTCAATTCCTCACCAGACTGGGGCAGTTTTTGTTGAATGGACATTTTTGTAGGTACATGAAATGTAACATGATACTTAGTAACTGATGATGATGTAAGAATGACAATGAAACATAATTCATTGTGTGTAAACATTTGCCAGAGTAATCTTAAAGACTTGGATTTGGAAGACAAAACGAATATCTTGTTCTCCAGATCATCGATTCTTGCACAGAGTTAACTGTGTATTATCTCGGTCATGTAAAAAAAATATTTCCAGAAGAGTAATTTATAAATTATTTATCTAAAATACATGCATTAATCATTTTTAATAAATGTCTTTGAGAAAGCAGTGGTATTTTGCAGTACTGCTACAAACATTTTTCTACGTACAGCTAAACATGTAATGATAAATGGTGCAAGATAATATCTGGCTTTTTTCCAGTAATATATTTTCCAAAAACTACATTATTTATAAAAACCTAAATAAAATGGAGACTTTCAGAAATATGTGAATAGACTTACTCTCATTAATGATAAAATATAGCCTGAATTTGATGTCACTCTACTGCTTACATTTTATTTCATTTTGACAGCATGATACTAAGTGTACATGTATGTGTTTCCAGAAAACTATTGTCTCTGCCTTCAAAACAGTTACTGATCAGACACAACTGCTACAATGGTCTGGAAACACCAAAAAAGAAACTAAAATAAATGAGGTTTAAATAATAATGACCAAACATAGTGATAAATAATCAGAGTATTGACCTGTCCAAGTCAGCTATGCCATGTATGGGAAGCAATATTTTCTACTTCTCCAGAGGTAATTTGTCTACCATCAATTACTGTATCATGACTGTCATTGTCAAAATTATATCCTAGAATCAGACTATAGACAATATTTTAATCTGTGACCATACCTGTCCATTTGGATCTTCCAGGTCAGAGTGAATTCCAACCGTAACTTCATCAAATGCATACGCATCTTGTGCGGTGTCTTTGGTTGCTTCAGACCAAGAATGCTGGCTGCATGGGTGATCAATGTGTAGCCATTTGGATCACCGATGAGGTATCTGGCCTAGAAAATAGGAACATTTTTTCCTAAAAATAAACAGAATATGAAATAAAAGTTGACTAAGATATTGAAGGATCTAACGACACAAACCCCTATCAACACAAAAGATCCCTCATTACCAAGTGAAACCTATGAAACTGATCATCTGTAGAATTAAAATAAATAGATTTGTGTTTGTAAAACAAATATGCTTCCATTGCAGATTAAAAAAGTCTAAGTCTATGAAGTTAAAAATATTAAAATTTATTTTATAATGCATGGAAATCTAGACATATTTCTAGATATGCAGGGATCAAGATAACAAATTTTATTAAAAAATCTGGTATTATAAACTCTGCTTTGTTGTTATTGTTGTTGTTATAGGGTTTAACTCCATTCTTCAGCACAAGATAGGCTATACATGGCAGCCAGTATTAATGGTGGAGGAAAAACCCTGGAAAACCCTGGGAAGAACCACCGACCCATAAGAAGCTACTGGCAGGCTTTCTCACATACCCATGTTAGCCAAATATGGACTTGAACTCATGCAGAGGTGAGATCTCAGTGATCCGTAATGGTCAGTGCTTTAGACCACTCAGGGCCTCTATAAACTCTGCTTTATAGCTAAACTAAATGTGAATTTTGTTTTAAAATATGATTTGTGAACACTGAATATATATATATATATATATATATATATATATATATATATATATATATATATATATATATATATATATATACATATTTGAGTAATAGCATAAAATTTAATTAGGTATGCCTGCCAAACTTAATTTATTGATATTAATTGCACTTTGATTAATCAGGTGAACATAGGTACAGTAGATTGCTGCTTTAAAATTTTCATTTCAAGGCCTAAATGTAAGCACAAGTCATATTATTTGAATCTTCATTTCAAGGTCGAAATATTTGAATCATTTCAGGGCCTAAATCTTATCACCAGTCATATTATCGGAATCTTTATTTCAAAGTCTAAATGTTAGCACTAGTCATATTATCTGAATCTTCATTTCAAAGCCTAAATGTTAGCACTAGTCATATTATCTGAATCTTTATTTCAAAGTCTAAATGTTAGCACTAGTCATATTATCTGAATCTTTATTTCAAAGTCTAAATGTTAGCACTAGTCATATTATCTGAATCTTTATTTCAAAGCCTAAATGTTAGCACTAGTCATATTATCTGAATCTTCATTTCAAGGCTTAAATGTTAGCACTAGTTATAATATTTGCTATTTTAAAATCTTTATTTCAAAACCTAACTGTTAGCTCTAGACATATTGTTTACTCAAATTAATAAGAAACCAAAAGAGTCCCTCAAAGAGACTGATGCTATACTGGCCAAAAATAATTTCCAGTAATCTAAGAAAAGATGTTTCTTTGTTTAAACTCCTGGGTGTTGAATCCAGTGAGCTCTGATACTCTTCAGCAATAACATGATTTCCAAGAATGATGCCAAGGTAACCATATTGGCTGGTAAGATTAGTACCAATTACAATTTTGGACTGATCAGACATTATGTGGAAGCTATTGGTGAAGACCAGATGTCAAAATGACCATCCAAAAGGAGTAGCAACAGGAAAATTTGTAACATGACCATAGTTACAGCCATATCTGTATTTAAGATTAGCATCATCTTCAGCTAGGACGAGTTATCATAAAAAGTCTTTTGGTAAAAACCACATATTGATATAACCACCCATTCAAGTGGAGCAGAAATAACAATATTATTAACAATGTGGCCATATTCATACCTGCAATAAGATATGACATGCTATAAAACACAATTTTTTACTCCAAAGCTCCCTGATATAACATGACTTTCAGTAATCTTCAACAAAAGAAACAAACTAACCAAAAAAAACAATTACAAGCACCACTTCAATATATGTCCATAACACATAGTATGTATAATTGGTAAACAGTGCTGCTTAGAGCTCATGAAAACTATCCTTGGGCAGGATATAAAGCTAATTATCATATAAACAATTAAAAGGCAAGGAGGTCAGGTAAAATCAACCACCATTTCATGTATTACATAAATGGCAAACAAATCCAGTACTGTGAGTGCAAAGATGAACACTAACCAATGATGCCTGAGAGCAGCAAAGACTGCATCTAATGAAGCATATATTTTGTCATCTAGAGGATTTTAAAGACAGAAACATGGCATATATTTATTAAATGTCTCTGTGGTTGTAATTATATGTATGTTTGCACATATGAGTATGTGTATTGCGTTGATAATTGACAATGTTAAGGTAAACAACTATTTTCATCTTTGCAAGTGTACTAAACACTTTAAAGAAAAAAGTTTTTCTTCTATTCAGATTTGAATTTCCAATCATTTTCTGTAGATATTATGAAAAGATAGCTCATTCTTAATTGGACAACATCGCTTTGTTGGTCACATTTACTGATACCCTTGGGACCTCAGAACACACTTTCGAGTCTCAAAAAACTACCAGCACTCTCAGGGAATATGGCAGATATGCATACTGACTGTCAGAACATTAATATACATATATTGTGAACCTGGTTGTTGTCATTACCAAATGTTGTACCTACCTTTTTTTTGTCATGATTTAAGTAAACCAAATGTTTAGAAAGCAAGAGTTCATGGTCAGTCATGTTTGCAATAACAATAGGCCAATAACTTTTCCAGTAAGATGACTTTTTATTTTACAAATACTAAGTTGTGATTAGGTCAAGTGAAATATGCTTCATGTTAATCATTGGGAATCTGTGATGAATTTGTAGTTGTGTTCAGATATAATTCTAGAAGAATTATTTATTTAAATTATTCCTTGGAATTACAATGACCTCATTAATTGTTTTGTCTAAAATAATACTTTGGGATTGTTGAGGATTACTTCAAAGCCATTCTGGATCATATCATTATGATGCATCATGACATTCAACAATTTTGGAATTCTATTCTTTACTTTTAGACCTGTGATAGGACATTTATGATTTTTCTGGATTTCATTCACAATTCTTCAAGTTGTTTTTAAATTTTCACTTTGTAACTTAGAGAAATGAATTATTTGTTGAATTTACTAAACTTGTTGGTTTCATTGCTTTCTGTTACATAGTTAGATTTAGAGTTGCAACACATTCCTAAATTTACCAGTTGAGAGGTTGATGGCCTCAAAAACAATTTGGAATAAGAAAAATGTTTTTCTCTTATTGTAGGAGTGTTTATTTCTGAAAGCTGGTAGATGGTTTTGCCACATGTTGCTCTGTCACAATTAGATCCAGTGAATAATTGCCTTTGCTTTGGTTTGTCAAACATTCAATGAAAAAGAAGGATGAAATGATAGACCTAAATTGCCAGAGGTCAAGTTGCATGACATCATTCAAGGAATAGTGATTCAGCTGGCTTAAGATACAAAAATAGCCACCATCTAATGATCTTTATTCTTATAAAAGATCCCCTCTCTGTGCAGGACTGATCATCCCTTTTAATAGCAAGGACAATCAACCCTGAAATGGTGGCCACCAAAATTTCATAGGAATCATTGAGAATGAGAAAAAATGATTCTGAACGTATATTATTCTTTTCAATAAAATCGGATAAAATTTTAATGAGTAAACTGGACACATTATTATGATCAACTCTGGCAAAGATATGACTAAGGCTGAGAATTTCAATAGGAATAAGGGTAACCCAAGGTAGTTGATTCTAAGCCAGAAACATGGGCTGTCAAAGAAAAGAAACCATATCATAGTCACCAATCACTATCTAGAGAAGAATATCTAGTTTGGAAAGGTTACTTAGTGCCCAAGAAAAGCAAAACAAAGCAATGCAATAGTGTCACTGTACTGTATTACAACCATTCAATTCTCTATTAGTGTGGCTGGAGATTTTATGATTTCTTTTTAAATCAGGGTTACTCTACACCCATTTAAATCCAGTGTGTGATTTAGAAAATATGTCTCGAAAATATCAAAAATGTTGTCTGTTATATCCTGGTCCCGTTCTGATAAAATAATTAACCTATACCTACAATGAAATAAAATTTCAGTACTACATTTTTTCTTTTGTGACAGAAATATGTGAAGAAAATTTGACAAGATAAACTTTGGTTTACATTTTGCTTTCTAAAACTTATGTTCTCTCTAAGAGGATGGTTTCACATTCAAGTCCTTTGCTAATCACACCAGGATAGATACCAGCAGCATCTGCTAAATATTAAAAGCTTCAATACAACTTCTTCATGCCAAATGAAGCATTACCAAATTCTTCTTTAAAAACACTATCTAACAGTCAAATATAATTATATTTTATAAACTGAACCATGCATAAAATACTAAAATAGAACCATCAGGAAGGTAGCTCTCTGCATATAAATTTTGCAACAGTAGTTTCATTCACAGAAATGTTCACCAGGGAAAACAATTTGTTTGAAGCTAGGAAACCCAAGATATACAGTTAATGAACTAAGAACTTGATCTCAAATGTCATGATGTTTTTGTGGTGTTGTAGTCGCAGTCCATGTTCACCAATTTAAAAAATTTATTATTATTATTATTATTATTATTATTATTATTATTATTATTATTATTATTATTATTATTATTATTATTTTATTTAAAGAGGGTAACTCAATTAGCTAAGAACTAATCTATTTTGAAGCCCTCAGCATATACAAGGGGCAGTCACAAAAAGTGTCTTTCTACCCCAACAGTAATTAACTGTTCTCTCACTGAATGTAGCACTGACTAATAGGTTTTGATACTAAATATCAGACTTTATATTCTTCTAATCTAGAATTCATTGATCCTACCTTTCCCCTGAGTCTGAGTAGCTTTGCTTGGTAGACTTCTATTTGCCTGTCTGGTTCCTCCTCAGTTTCAGTCCTCTGTGCTAACATCTTCTCTGTCTCTTGTATAATCAAAAGAGCCTGTTAAATAACAGGAACTGATTAAACACTTTTATTTTAGGCCTTGAATGTAAGTGAACAATATTTTCCCATAGATGCCCTTGTCAAGCGGTATACATCATCAGTAAGGGTGATGTATACATTATGATTATGACACCATCCAACCTTTAATATCATGACATCAAGCAGCTTTTTAAATGATGACATCATCCAATTTTTTACATCATGACATCATTCAACTCTTTACATTATGAATTCAACTAATTAATACATTATGACATCATCCAACATTTTACATTATGACATTAACCAACTAAACTGAAATTATTCATGTTCATCATGAGTGAAATTACAAATAAATTTGAATTGAAACTACAAATTGCATAATTAGTTTTTGAAGTCAATCAATATGAAACATGATATATTTTTAAGTAGATACCAACTGCCTATATATATATATATATATATATATATATATATATATATATATATATATATATATATATATATATATATATATATATATATATATATCTTCACTAGCCAATGGTCCAATATGTTAAACTGATCTCCATAGGGTTAAGATATTGGAACCTTCACTAACAAAGATGATTGTATAGCTGATCACTAACAAAATTGAAACTCTTAAAACCCCAACTGTCTCTATACTGGAATGCCTTTAACACAGAATTTAATATTTTTGAGGGAGGAAGCAAGTTTTCCTTCCTTAATATCATCATTTTTCTCCAGTAAACTGAAAACCCTGTACTTAAAAACTAAAACAAAACTTAATACTAATTCTCAGTTGTAATAATAAAACTACAACTCACTTCAAACTTGATAATGGATTGTAGATGCTAAATTCCTGACATGTGCTGACCAGATTATGTACACATAGCAGTACTGTAGTAAGCTTATCTGGAGGAAAATGTGTTACAGGCACAGGAGGAAAATGTGTTACAGTGTTACAATACTGATGAGCTCACTGTCACCGATTAGGGCTGCTGTTTTCATGCTTTCATAATAAAACATAAAATGTTTTGTTCATACTAAAAGTCTCATGTGTTGCTTGTAACTTGAATAAACTGACTTTGAACCAAGCTTTAGGCAACCATAACATCATATTGTATTCCTGATAGATATGTTATAATTTCAAAACATGCAATGACATTGTCAGGTTGCATTATCTACTGGTTTCGGAATGAACATGTACATAGCATTAGGAAACAACATTGTGATTATCCATATATGTTTTAGCTAAACTGTCAGATGTAGTCAATATCTTACACACTAAAACCTCTCATAATAAGCTGTTAAGGACTTATATACATAATATTATGGGCTATGATAAAAATGAAATAAAAATCTTTTAAAAATATACTGATACTTGATGTCCATCACAAATTCTGCCTTGTCTAATCCATGCAATTTGCTGGCATACTCTTCTTTTGTAATGTATCTAGTTGAAATATGAAGATAATTAATTTAAATAAAAATTATAATAAATATGAAAACTGCACTTTAAGAATCTATGGCAATACTGAAATTCATCAAAGCTTTATATTGAGTAATATAATGGGGCTGAGATATTTCTAAGGTGTAATTTAATTATAATATACAGGCAATGAGATGTATCTATGTTTACTTTAAGTAATAAACTGTTACTTTAAATAACAAAACAACATTAAGATTGATCTAAGCTATACTTCAAGCAATTTAATGGTACTGTGGCTTATCTAAGCAATACTTCCAGGTTTTTAATGGTACTGTGACTTATCTAAGCTATACTTCAAGTAATTTAATGGTACTGTGACTTACTAATGCTATACTTCAAGTAATTTTATGGTACTGTGACTTATCTAAGCTATACTTCAAGTAATGTAATGGTACTGTGACTTATCTATGCTATACTTCAAGTAATTTAATTGTACTGCAACTTATCTCAGCTGTACTTCTAGTAATTTAATGGTACTGTGACTTATCTAAGCTGTACTTTAAGTAATATACAGGTAATGAGTTTTATCTAAAATGATAGAGACACATTGTGGGGATGGTGAGAAAATAGCATATTCAGTTGCAGCGGGGATAATGTTACACTCAATGACCACTATAATGCATCATCAAGCCTAAAACTGCAGACCCTGGTTCATGTTCTACTACTGGTTACTAGTTCTACAAGACACAGTATCTCCTGGTTCATACCGAAATAGGGTTACTAGCTCTATCAGACACAATCACATGTTATATTCATTATTGCTATGCAAGATTCAAATGCTTTATTGCACTTCCCATGACAATGCTGTTCAAACCACAAACATGTAAAAATTTATCTTACAAGTTGACAAGATGCTACATGTACATGTAAATTTATTTATCTCCCAGGCCTACCATTCCGCCATTAGCCTCCAACAAACTTGAGTAAATTACAAAAAATACACAATGAAACCTTTGACCTTAGGCCTAAATTTAGAGTCATTTTGACTTGTAAGTAAACAGTCATTTTAAAAATGTAACAAACATGTTATATGCTAATATTTCTAAAATTATGTAAAAGGTGGAATAGCTAAAGTAAATCACTGAAAAAAAAACATGCAGTGATGACAAGTTTCAGAAGTGGGTAAGGTATAAACTTGACTTGGATGTGATAATACAGACATGAAGTCCTTGATGCAGTATATAGCCATTGTAATGGAAATCTCACATTAAAAGAGAAATTAGAAATCTGATAAAATCAATGCACCAATACTTGTCATTTTATAGGTTATGCCCTGTATAGTTGAAGGATTACAGTGTATATCTATTAGATTCTATAGTGAATTAATTTGGTCCATTTATTTTTGTATAATTCAGATGTAGACCTAGCTTTACAAAAATTAGCTGCAAAAATCAGTGGCTTGAACTAAAAGCAGATTTACAATGATGCAGTGCATGTAAACATGATATGTGGACAAAGTTTGCACCTAAAGATTGTGTAGCTATAAAACTTTTTTGACAGGTATATTTAAAGTAATGATTGATAAACACTTTTTCCACAGCTTAATAAGATGCCAGTCATGAAGGGGAATCAATGCAATTTCTAGCAGACCTTGGCTATCTACCAGAGAGTCCCTATGTCCGAGGGAGTAGGAAACGTACTTCAGTCACAGAGAAACCAGATAGAATTGTTGTCTTCAACAAGAGTTAACCCTCATGATTCACTTACCAGTGCCAGACATCATGAAAGGTACTGCTATGTAGTTTAGCATAAAAATGTCTAAACTGTTGGTGAATGACCCAAAACTATGCTTATTTTAGCCCCCACCATGTACCATGAATCATGTCCATCTATGAAAACAACTTTAATGAACTGAAAATGTTCTGCAGCAGCAAAATCTGTAAGGAGGTATGTTTTTCTATCCTACCAGTATAAAAAAAACTTTGTTAAGAAATGTCTCGGTGAACTTGATACTAAGAAAGCTACAGGACTTGATCAGATTGGTCGATGACTCTTTAAATCTTCTGCCTCTGCTATTGTAGATAGCATAACATTCATAATCAATTTAAGTATTGAAACCTCATCTGTCCCCAAAATATAGAAAACTGCAAAAGTAAGTCCATTCACAAATATGGTTCTAATGATGATGCTGATTAACTACCCGCCAATCTCAATACTACCAAACTTGTCAAAATTGATTGAAAAGCATGTCCATGGCTTATTCCTATCATATTTAACCAACACTTGCTGTTACACCCTAATCAATCAGGCTTTAGACAGAAACATTCATGTGAGACGGCCTTGATCTCCCTAACTGATAAATGGCTTCAAGCACTTGACCAAGGTAGAAAAAAGGATCTGTATTTGTAGATTTCAGGAAAGCTTTTGACATGGTGGATCATGAAATCCCTTTTGAAGAAACTGAAAATCTACCAATGTGATGAATTAAAGCACAGTTAGATGGTTTACTTCATACTTAAGTGAGAGAACACAACATGTTTATATAAATAATGTTCTGTCTGAACCTGGAACAATTACATGTGGAGTAACAAAAGGCTCAATTATGGGTCCATTACTGTTTATTTTATTTATTAATGATCTACCACTTGTACTAATGGACTCATTATCATCTACAGATCTCTATGCAGATGACACAACATTGTCAGACGTCTAAAACACAAAGCATGAAATCAAAATTTCTCTACAGAATGCCCTAAACAAACTGGACAACTGGTGCACATGCAATGGCATGGTAGTTAATACTGGTAGAACTAAAATATTACTTATCTCAACACTGCAAAAAATGACAAACTTGATAGTTATGAACTATGTCTGACATAAAAGGATATAAATTTGCAGATGGTCTGTCATGATAGACTGACTACTTGGTGTTTTAGTAGACAATAACCTATCATGGACTGAAAATATCAAACATATCAGTAAAAAGTCAATTCAAGTTTATGGCTTCTCAGTAGGATAAGACACCTTCTCCTGGAAAGTAACAGAATACTATTTTATAAGTTACATACAACTCTATTTACACTAATGTAATACAGTATGGGGAAAATTCAAATGACAAAAATTGAGCAAAGCTGGCACATCTCCAAAAAATGACCATTTTTCTAATATCAATCCAGAAAAAAAGCATGGAAAATTACCTGTTAAGTTAAAAATATTACCTATTAAAAACTGAAACTTCTTGGGAAAAGCCAAATTAATGTACAGGATATCCAATAATAGTGCTCCTGAATATCTACAATTACTATCATTATAGTCTACCTGGCAATACTCCCCACCTGCGATCAATGTCTACTAAACAGAATAAAATTCCCAAACCAAATAAGGAATTATTTTTAAAAAGTTTCCAATACTTTGGATCTTTGCTCTGGAATAGTATTTCAGTTGAGATTAGAAATTCCCAATCCATTTCATTCTTCTAAACCCAATATATCCACTGGTTTCAGAGATGCAACTAAAATAAATAAAAGTCCTTTGTATGAGGGCCTCAGGGTAGATTAGTTCCTAGGTAATTATGTGTTACCCTCTTTAAATAAAGAAATAATAATAATAACAAATATTAATAATAATAATAATAAAATAATGAAGGGGTGGGCCTGAGAACAAGGGGTCATTGCCACAGCTTCTGTCTTGAATTCATTAGAGTCAATGAGGATGGAGCATACATAGTCATCATCATCATAGCCAAGGACACTCTAAATTGGAGAGTGACTGGGCAGCACTATGTCATTTAATGGAATAGGTATATCAGCACTCTGTGCCACAGTACCTTGTTCATTAGGAGATGTAGGAGAGACATCTGTCTGTCTATTCTAGATGATGTAACACCTTTAGCCTTCTGAGAGGAAAACACCTGGTGAGGAGGTAATGATGGGACATGCAGCATCACATCGACTATGAGGGTAAGGTCCAGTAGCCAATGGGAGCATAATGGACCAAAGACCCCGAGGTAGAAGGCCTCACATCCCATAAGGGTTCTTATATATAACTAGGAAGAGGTTGGGGGAATGTGTATGGATTGCAAATCCTGTACTGTGGAAAAGGGAAGCTCAGTCCTGTCTCTGTCCCCTAACCATGACATGAGTGATAGATGCAGAAGGCCTCATATTCAACTGAATTATGATTCTGTGCATCATGTGTGTGATGTTTTGCCTCCTAACTGAAGTAGGCAACATGTTGCCAGTAAGCACAATATATAATGTAGTGCTCATCCTCCTTTTTGGGAGGGAGCGACTGGCTGATGCAGTGCTCGCTAGACCAAGGGTTCAACCTCCAGTTTCTGTGCCCAATCTCCTTTAAGAAAGGGTGCAACCCACTATCACAGTGCTCTACCTCCCTAATGGAATGCACATTTCTAAATATGAAATGCCTTTTCTAAAAATATATTTGGTTAATGCTTCAAATGAGAACCATTGTGGAGCTGGAGATTAAGACATTACATGCATCATTTTGAAAACAAATTAGTTTTGTTCTTTGATAGGAAAGTGCAAGCTCTGAATGTTTTAAATCTGACCAAGAATGGCATTTTTTCACTGACCATGGCCAACATTAAAGGCTACTTTTAGTCCAGTAAAAAGAAACATTCATCCTAAATGACTTTGGTACCAGTTCAAACTCTCTCCCAAAAGATGAAGTAAACTTACTTAAATGAAATGACTGTTGAAATAAATTACATAGTACCTGGTCCAATAATGGGCCTTTTTAGCTTGCTCTGTCTACATAAGAGCAGTTGGCCCCATAATGACAATACTCTCTTGGCACAAAACTTGACTTTCTTAAAACTGAGGCTATATTTTCTATTATCAGTTGTACAATAATTTCTCAAAATTTATATTATATCATTTTGATCAATTGAACTATGTCAGACTGACCACAATGACTGCCACTGTCTGCACTGGAACAAAATGCCATGTGCAGCTTACAGAGTTTTTATATTCAATGTATACCAATATCTTCTACCCAACATACTAAAATACATGTTCAACTTACCATTTCTATATTCAATTTATTCCTTAATCTTCTGCACAGCATACTAACCTGTCTGTAATTCTTGGTGGTTATAGCAGCAGCTGTGGCCTCTAGTCGAGTGTCAATGACCATCCAGGGTTTCTTTGCCATCTCCCAGTGATACACCATTTTGTCATACAGGGGCTGTAACTGCTGTATGTAGTGTCCTACACTCTGCATTGGTTTGGCACCCAACAGGATGGAACGAACCATAGGAAAGGCATCCCTTTTATGGGTGGAAATAGCAAAAGAGAGAATAAGGCAGAGAAAAGAAGATATAGTGATTGGAAGAAAAACAACAGCAAATGCATTAATAAAAAGAAGCAAGAGATTAATGAAAAAGATAAGTTCTGATTGTAAGTATTAAATGTGCAAGTGAGAGAATCTTTTCTATTTAAGGAAGTGTATGTGTGTGATTTGGAATATTAACATGACTTTAACAATTATTAGAAGTTTTATATGACTTAGCTGGGGTTCAAAACCATGACCTACCACATTTGAGGCAGATGCTCTAACCACTAAGCCACTGGAATGTCCATTTAAAGATATATAAACATAAAGATGAAAATTCCCAAGATTTAATAAATATCACACTTTGATCCTCTAAAATTATGCATTTTCATAAGTCTTGCCAAACAGTGCATGTAGAAGACCAGGATCTTATTAATAAACATATTTTAAGTCTAAATGCAACGTCTAAAGCTATTAATTACCTATTACAATATAAAGCCATTATAGCAAACCTCCCTCACAGTTTCCTTTATTTTATGATGGTACATTCATCTGCAGAGTGGCTTATGTCAATATTATACATGAAGTTTAAAATAAGGTCAAGACTCCAAGCTAACATATAACTTTCATTTAATTTATCAGCCATAAGCAGCTGTACATACCATGTTTGATATAAATAATAAGCCTCATTTTGATCTTAGGCTTTCTCCTGGACTAAAATAGGACACATTACATATATCATGAACTTACTGAGAGAGTGGCAGGTCAGAGGATGAGTTGTTTACATTTGCAGCAAGTACAGTGGAGAGAATGTTTGTATACCTTCATTTTTCATTTACCATGTCTAAAATTTCTTGGATATTGTACTTGTGGAAATGGCTCATGATCTAAGCACACAGCTGACTAAAATGACAATTCCCTTGTCTTCAAATATCAGCCTAAGTTAGTTTAAAGTACACTATCTTTAGCAGTTATTAAAATAGGAAAAATGCATTTTTGACAGGTTAGACAATGCCAAATAATTTTGAAAGAGAAATGAGTGAATTACCAAATTTATAAAATGGAAGAAAAAGTTAACAGCTTTTTTATTTTAACAATTTACCTTTGAACTCCAGGAAGTGACAATGACCCAGCAGAGCTAACAGTTTTTTTTAAAGGTGTACATCTGAAGTAAGGCTAAGCTGTATACTCAATAACACATATTACACACATCAATCATACACCAAAATAAAGGGAATTAAAAAGTTCTTTGAACAATATCTATGAGATAAACATGGTCTATTTAAATAGCCAGCCTAAAACCAGTGATGAAAACCATGAAAATTCTTTTTCTTTAAAAATCTAACCCATTGCAAAATATAAAAATGTAGAGAGCCACATTTAAAGGCTCTAAATTTTGACTGGTGAATGTAAAATTATATATTCTGAATAATTAAAGAAAAGAAAATGATTAAATACTCATGATATACAGAAAATTTGATGTTAATTCTTTTAACTGTTCAATAATGGAAACAAAGAAAGAATAGTGTAACAGTAGCCCTTGGCAGTCAATGTGGCAAACTTATGAAAATGTCAAATGAGGAAGTTAGCAATTGGTGGTAACAAGAATTTTAAATGAGATGTATTTCTTTGCTAGCATCACTAAAAGAATACTCCATTTATTTCAATTCATTACTCCTTGAATTATTTTTGTGCAGAAATGAAAGATTATAGGTCAAACAGGGGTTATAACTACAACCACTCTTGTTGGATTGAAGGTGAAAATAATCTTTGTCCTCATACCAGATTTTACTTTGATCCACCGAGTCCTTTGAAAGATAATGAGAAGAAATGAAATATCTAGTTAACGATGGAAAAGTACAGGATGCACTGGGACATGAAGGGATAGATGGTCAGACAAAGATGGGTCAGGTCATAAAGGGATGGGAAGGAACAGGACAGATTGGACACAGACATGATGGGCTGAGATGGTCATACATTATGGGCCTGGATAGGAGAGGACAGGCCAAATTATGATGGCATGAACAGAAGGCCAGAACATGAGGAAATGTAATGGACTGACATAGGTAATACTATGTGCTCCCTTCATAGATATGTCATGAAATTTAATCCACAAAAAATAAATGATGCGGGACCTACTCGTTGTAAATGGTTAAAGCATCACGTCGACCTCTCCTATTTCGGTGTTCAATTGCATCATCATCATATTTGTCATCTGCTGGAATGTTTTCTGTGCGTTTCCTCTTTCCTTTCTGATGTCTGCTCCCAGAAGACATCAACTCTATAAAATTGGAAAAAAAAAACTGACATATGTAAGTTTTATGTCAAAGATCAGTTTAGCTCATTAAGAATGGAGACTGCACATATTCACAAAACAATGGGTTGTGTAGAATAATTGTTTCATTAGTGATAGATGTCATGATGTTTTCTGCTCTCTCTCTATATACTAATGCCATGATATAGTCTCTGTATGTTACCCATGCCATGAAACACCCTCTCTCTATGACATGACATACCCTCTCTGTCTGTGACCCATCCAATGATATACCTTTTGTCTGTGATTCAAGCAATGATATATCCTCACTGTATGTGAACTATACCATGAAATACCCTCTATGACCCATGTCATGAAATACCCTCTGTGACTCATGCCATGATATACCTCTCTGTGTGTACCCATGCCATGATATACCCAATCTTTTTTGTGACCATTGCCCTGATATACCCTCTCTGTCTGTGACCCATCTAATGATATATCTTCTGTCTGTGACTCATGTCACAATGTATCCTCTTTGTATGAGATCCATGCCATCCTATCCATGACCATTTTCATGATATAGCATTTCTGTCTGTGACCCATGCCACAAAACACTCCATGATATACCCTCTCTGTATGTGACCCATTCAACATTATAATAATAATAAATACTTTATTTACAAAAGAAGCTGATCTTGTCATCATACCAATCTTCCATGAGGACTTCTACAATGACATTGGTACAAGTATATATAATACACACTTTTTACAAGATGAGGTGTCTTGAGACAAAAAATGCTGTTAAAAACTTGACAATTGATCTACTGCTACAATAAGCTATGTACAATGATTCAAGGATAATTACATACAGGAGTCATACAATTAGTAGTAGTGAACATGTGTAAAACATTACAGGTGAGTATATGATAACAATGTTGAAAAATGTAGTAGTTCTGAATGAAAACAAAACCATACAAATGATTGTTTCTGTAGATGCTGAATATGAAGCTTTATAAAAGCTTGCCATGTGTCAGTTGACTTTCTATAAGGTGCTATAAAATTCCAGGGTTTGGCTCCAGAAAAAGGAAACTCTTCTTACAAAAATCTGAATTTGGTTTAGGTAAATATAACTTGTCGTTTGAGATTGAACTTAGTTCATACCATACATATGTACATTTTTTAACAAATTTAAAACTACATTAAAGATAATCAGGAGCCAAACCATGTTAGGATGAATAGTCTAGTAAACCCTTCTTAAATTGAGTTCTCTGCTGAAATGGAAGCAAATTTATGGTTGTAAAATGATTTGTTGATGGTGTATCTAAATCAGCATCAAGAATAACTCTAATTACTCTTTTGTCAAATGTCAGTAAACTTTCCTGATTTTCAATACCACTATTTCCCCAGACAGAACAATAATATTCTAGGTGTGGCGCAATATATGCCTTGTAGGATACCTTTTCTGTTCCTAAGGGGAATAAGACTTTATTCTGTTGAAGAGATAAAGCAGTGAGTTAGCTTTTTTAAGATCTTATCAACATGTTTTTTCCAGCACAAGATATTGTCTATCATGATGCCAAGAAGTATTTCATTTTCAGACTGTTGTATATTCATTCCTTTTATCATTACTTTAAAATAATTTTTTCTCAACTTTTTCTCTTGCTCAATTATTTATGATCATGGTTTTTGATGTAGCTGCATATTATCTTCATACTACTGTGTTCACAACAGTTATTTATTTTACCAAATCTTTATTTTAGTACTTATTTCATGGCCTGCAGATCCAATGTAAAAAAAAATCTTGTATCATCTTCATAAAATGTTGTTGGTGGATAGCTTAATGTAATATGGTAAAATGCCCACTCTATTTCTTCTTTCCAAACCCAGTATATACAATGGCTTCAGAGATGCAGCAAAAATAAATAAATTCCTTTGAATGAGGTAGATTAGTTCTTAGCTAATTGAGTTACCCTCTTTAAATAAAGTCATAATAATAATAAAAAAATAATAATTAAAATACAGCAGAAAGAGCAATGGTCCAAGAACTGATCCTTGTTAAACATTTGACTTTTTCAGTTTCTTATCTGAAAGTTTATTTAAAATAGAAACTTGTTGTCTGCTCTCAAGATAGGATTGAAACCATGGTTAACATGATATATGCTGATGATCTTTACCAGCAGGAATTTGTGATTTACAAGGTCAAAATCCTTTGAAAGGTCAAGAAACACTGTCTACAAGGTTGCCTTGATCTATTTCTGTTAACCGATCATCCACCTTTCTAGTTAGTGTAGTCTGGCATGAATGTTCTTCACTGGAACTCTGATTGTTGTGAGTGTAGCAAATTAAATGAATTAAGGTAGTTTCTAAATTCATTACAAACATATCTTTCTATATATCTTTGAAACCTATGATAAAATTGATATAGGTCTATAGTTATTTATATAAGAAAGATCTTTCTTTTTATGTATTGGAGTAACTTTTGCCAGTTTTAGCCTGTTTGGAAAAATACCTGTGGACATACTAAGATTAAAGATATACATAAGTGAAGGTGTAATTTATTGAGATGAGAGTTTTAGGAATTTAGCACATATATTATCAGAAACTTTTAGCTCTTCTGACATCAAGTACATCTAATTCATTTTACATGATTTCAAGATTTATTTTAGGGATTTGAAGCACTCTTCTTTGCTAAATTTTGAAGAAATAAGTTCATTTATTTCATCACTGTAGGGTCAGTTAAGAGTTATGAAATCCACATGTTTCTCATTTATTTTCACTAAGTAATCATTGAGATCACTAGCAATTTCAAGAGGTTCTTGCTTAATATTACCATTTGCATCACTAAGACATCTAAATGACAGAATATTTAGAGATTTGTCTCACAATTAATTGAAGGCTTCCCAGTTTTCTGGGATTCTTTTTTCATAATCTGTAATTGGCAGCATCTTTTAATTTAATTTATGAATCTATTCCATGTCTTAAGAGCATTCAGTATATCATCTGTAATCCATTTTCTTTGATTTTGTTGGTTGATTCTCTTGAAATTAAAAGGAGCATGAGTGTTTGGGGTGTCAGTAAACATATCTATCCAGATGTCAAGAGAATCTGATAGATCATCAAAAGATTCAATTACTGACCAAGGAATATCTTTCAGTTCTGTAAGTAATATCCGTGAATTGAATCTTTTTTTTATTATTCAATACTTTATATATTCGTGGTGATAAGTTTTACTTTTTTGACCTAATTTTAGAGCACGGCATATAGGATAATAATTACTTAAGGAATATTGAAGAACTGTAACTTCTATAATATTATCATCACTGTTAGTTGTTATGCATATGCAATTAAATTGTTTGTGTGTTAAGTGTTAAAATTCTTTTTCATTTTATTTTTGTTTCATTATATTTTTTTTATTGTAATGATCATTTTCACAGGATTCGATATTTATTTCAAATAAATTCTGTTTATATAGAACGTAAAAGCATTGCATCAGCATTAATTTTAGCCGACCTTGGAATGCAAACTCATACACATTTTAAGTGGAAATGATTGGCTGTTTCCAGGGTCCTTTTTTGTCTTATGTGTTATCCATGTGTAAACACCTTTTTTTATTTTTCATTTCTAGCATGAGAGTCTGATGTTTTAGATTGGGCTATTCTAAGCTATGTGACAAATGATATTTTTTTTATTGCGATGTTAAAGTTGGAAATCACGTACTTTGTCATGTGAAATACTATGTGATCTAAAATCAGGCTTAAAACAGCCATTTTGTATTAAATTTATTTAGCCATAAAAAATACTTTTAGAAGTTTAGAGGTATTTTCTGTTGTTGCTAATTTTGAGTTATTTTTTTACTTATGAATAATTTATATTCTCTAGATAATAAGTGCTTCTTCATCAGTGTCTTAGATAAAAACATTCTGTGTAAATTATTTGGAATTGTAAAGCCAAAATATTATTCTTGATTTACAAAATTCAATGAAGAAGTTTTGCCATTAGTACAAAGACTTCATCTGATGTCATAGCCTTCCATATTGGAACTTCATCGAGATTCAAACCCAGATCCAATTAGAACTGTTTAGTGATAAAGCTTATATTTCAATTCTAGGATTAATTTTGGTTTATTGTTACAAACCATAAGTCCAATTTTCTATTTTTCATTGCTTTCTAGTGAAATAAATTATTTTGTTAAAATTTACAAAGCTTGCCGGCTTCACTCTTTTCTTTAGTTACTTTTGTATGAGCTTACAAGTAACATAGTATAAATGTGATCAATTAGTGTTTTATATTCATCTGTTACCACAGTGGGTACATAAATCAGTTCTTGATAATTCATGGAATTCATGATTTTAATCCAGTTCTGATTGGTTGCATAAAGCAAACTGTAACTGAAGTCACCCATTAAACAGACTACTTTATTTTCTATATACAGAGATTCAAGTGTAATTTACCAACATTCATGTCAATTCATTGAAAACTATCACACTAGTTGCACCAACAAGGTTGAGGCATACATTGCATTAAGTCAACTACAATAGCAATACCTCTAAAAACTCTAAAAATAATTGTAGAGCAAAGTGATTTGTTGATCTGCGTATTATCTCCTGAAGAGGAGGGTATGTACCAAATTACCGAGATTGTGTTATTCTGTAAACAAGGGCAAATAACAACTGCAGCCAAAGTTATTTGTCAATATACACATCTTCAGGTGATGACCATAATATTGTTCACAAACTGCAGGACTTACAATATAGTGTCATGCATTATGATTCTATGGTCTTAAACCATGCAACAAGTTAAGTAAAATTCAACAAAAACTGTATTCCTCTATAACATAAAATTAAAATTCAAATGACACTTATAGCATTGTGAATTTAATTCCAAAGAATCCTAAATGTTCTACCACAATTGCAAAAGCACAGAAGTTTCTAAAAGAATTCCAATAATTTTGACTTTTCTGATCTACCACAAGTCTTTAATGTCTTGCTGTACCAATAGTCTCAAATGTGCTGATGTACCAATAGTCTTGAATATGTTGCTATACGAAAAGTCTTAATGTATCACAAAAATATAATACAGAATATCGTTGAAAGAATTCACAATAATTCCATAGTAGTATTTCATTCCACAAGGTCAATGTGCACTCTGTTAATTCCAATAAATAATTTAAAAAATGATTCCTCTCAAATTACATCTAAACTCCAAACTAAAGACTGCTCATAGATTGCTAAAGTTTGATATGAAATAAGAACGAAGACTTTGTTTACAAAACCTATATATCCAGTTTAACTTGACCTAAGACACAATGGAATATCCATGATGCAGGTTTATTCAAATGGAAAATTCCATCAAATACATAAACAAATTTAGGCCTTAACTTAAATTTTAACAAACATTTTGTTGACTGCTGACAACAAAAATCAGGAATCAAAACATGACAACAGTCATGTAGGCCAAAACTCCTCACTCAATCATGGACAAAAGTCAAGTATATAATATAAATTATATATAAATATGTTACAAAACAGAAAGGGAAATAACTGTAAGAATAAATGCATTGCCAAAGTGGTTTGTTGATATGTTCATCATTAAGTCATGACCATGATATTTTCTGAATTTCATGATAATCCATGAAAAATTGTGGAAACAGCTATGCAAATGAGACTAAATGGATGCAAGGATGTATGGATTGAAATGATGATCACAATACAGACCCATCAATATAAAAAGGGAATATCATCAAGGTGGGGGTATAAAAATAGACTATCACTGATATTTAATGAGATTAGTTTTACACTTTTATTCCAATTAAAAAGTCCTCATCAATATAACTAAATGTTGTAATAAAATAATATGATTTATGAATGTATATTTTTAGTATCATGTGTTTGACAAGGACAAAGGAACATTATATACCATCCACATGTTAAGTCATCTCAGCAGGCAATAGAATTGTAACTTACTCTGGACACTACTGACTAACTTATCTCTGAAACTGACCTTTGGTCAATGTATGTAGTTTGAACTAGATTTACTGTGCTGAACCGTTACTTTCTTGTCAGACTCACCATGACCTTGACAAGGACCCAATAAATATATTGGTTTCTTTATTACTTTATATGCAAGCAAAATATGTTATTGTTAAAATGTAAATTCATTTTCTTTGAGTCATGATGACCTTGACCTTTTGACCCTCAAACCAATAACCCTCTTCTTTTACCTTAAGTGCAAACCTTCCACAAGCAAATTGTTAAGATAAATGATTTAGAATTAAAACTATTATATGAAAACTATTTTCTTTAGTCAACATGCAACCTGTTTATTATTTTGAACCTCAAACATTCTGAAATATCTTGTTTAGTTATACAGAATATCCATTTTTGGGTTGAACTTAATAAAAGTTGCACAAAACAGGTTCAGTACTAGTTTGACCTGTGTATTAAATAATGTGCCAAACAGTTTTTTTGTTAAAAAAAGGAATCTGGTACTAAATACTTCAACAAAAGCCTTGTGTGATGAGAAGACTAGCAGAGTTAGGTTACCTTGATGTTTGTCAACAGCCTCTTGGAGGAAGTATGGAGGTGAGCGGGCCAGGAGGTAGTATGGTATGTTGTTCCTCAATTTATCAGCCATTAGTTCATAATATGTGGCTGCCTTAGCATGAAGTTCAACTCTTTGGTTATCCAGCAGGATCTCGTATGCAGCCTGTTGGTGAAGCTTGTTCACAAAGCAAGGCATCTGACACACTGGCTTATCTGTGATGCAATGACATTCATATTTCACACTTTGCTTTTCCTTGGCTTTTTTGGCTGGGCTTATATAGCGTGTAGTGTCCACTGGGGTTCCACACAAAAAAATTTTATTTTCTAGGAGTCTCTTGGCAATCATCTGGACTTTATGTTTGAGTGCCTTTGGTAGTAGAGACTCAAGGACATCTAGTGGTACAGACATCCCAAGAACTGAGGCACACTTTACTACCAGTTGGTCTGCTGATTGCATGGAGTCCAGGCGGGAGATCACCAGCTCTATTGAAAAACATCAATAATAAAGTACTAATCAAATTGTTTTATTTTCCATATTTTAAACAAGGACAGTGCACAAATTTTTAATTAGATCTGTTAGTGAGTGTATGTGGAATATCCAACTTCACAAGAATACTGGTAAAACTAAAATATTACTTATCTCAACACGGAACAAAAGAACAAAACTTGATAGTGATGAACTATGTCTGACATGGAAGGATAAGAGGTTGCAAATGGTCTGTAATGATAGTCTACTTGGTGTTTTGGTAGATAATAACCTATCATGGACTGAACATATCAAACATATCAGTAAAAAAAGTCAATTCAAGTTTATGGCTTCTCAATAGGATAAGACACTTTCTCTCGGAAAAGCAAAGAAACTATTTTATAACAGTTACATACAACTCTATTTAGACTACTGTAATGCAGTATGGGGTGGGGCCCCGAGTGGCTGAGTGATCTAAAGCGCTGACCGTTACGGATCACTGCCATCTCACCTCTGTCTGCGTGAGTTCGAGTCCAGACTCGGCTTTAAAGCAGAGTTTATAGAGGCCCTGAGTGGTCTAAAGCACTGACCATTACGGATCACTGACATCTCACCTCTGTCTGCATGAATTCAAGTCCATATTTGGCTAACATGGGTATGTGGGAAAGCCTGCCAGTAGCTTCTTATGGGTCGGTGGTTCTTCCCAGGGTTTTCCATGCTTCTTCCTCCACCATTAATACTGGCCGCCATGTATAGCCTATCTTGTGCTGAAAAATGGCGTTAAACCCAACAGCAACAACAGCAGTATGGGGTAATTCAAATGATAAAAACTTAGCAATTTATATAAATTTGTCGTATTATGTCACTTAAGTATGAAGTAAACCATCTAATTATCACATTGGTAGATTTTCAGTTTTTTCAAAAGGATTTCATGATCAACCATGTCAAAAGCTTTCCTGAAATCTACAAATACAGATCCTATCATTCTACCTTGGTCAAGTGCTTGAAGCCATTTATCCATTAGAGAGATCAAGGCAGTCTCACATGAATGTTTCTGTCTAAAGCCTGATTGATTAGGGTGTAACAGCAAGTGTTGGTTAAATATGATAGGAATGAGTCATGGACATGTTTTTCAATCAATTTTGACAAATTTGGTAGTATTGAGATTGGCTTGTAGTAATCAGTATCATCATTAGAACCAGATTTGTGAATAGGAGTTACTTTTGCAGTTTTCTATATTTTGAGGACAAATGAGATTGCAATACTTAAACTAATTATGAATGTTATGCTATACAATAGCAGAGGCAGAAGATTTAATGAGTCATGGAGTAATCTGATCAAGCCTGTAGTTTTCTTACTATTAAGCTCACAGACATTTCTAAACAAAGTCTTTTTGATACTGGTGTGATAGAAAAACATACCTCCTTAGAGATTTTGCTGCTGCAGAATGTTTTAGTTCATTAAAATTGTTTTCATAGATGGACATGATTCATGGTACATGGTGGGGGCAAAAATAAGCATAGTTTTTGTTTCATTCACCAACAGTTTAGACAATTTTATGCTAAAACTACATAGCAGTACCTTTCATGATGTCTGGCACTGGTAAGTCATGAGGGTTAACTTTTTTGTTGAAGACAACAATTCTATCTGGTTTCTCTATGACTGAAGTACGTTTCTTACTCCCTGGAACATAGGGACTCTCTGGTAGATAGCCAAGGTCTGCTAGAAATTGCATTGATTCCCCTTCTTGACTGGCATCTTTATTAAGCTGTGGAAAAAGTGTTTATCGATCATTACTTAAAAAATACGTGTCAAAAAAGTTGTATAGCTACACAATCATTAGGTGCAAACTTTGTCCACATGTCATGTTTACATGCACTGCCTCATTGTAAACCTGCTTTTATTTTAAGCCACTGATTTTTGCAGCTAATTTTTATAAAGCTAGGTATACATCTGAAAATATATAAATAAATGGACCGAATGAACTCACTATAGAATCTAACAGATATACACTGTAATCCTTCAACTATACTGGGAATAACCTATAAAATGGCAAGTACTACTCATGATCTATTCAAGGTCCCTTACAGAGTCTAGTAGTATAATTTATTAATAATATTTACTGCTTATGAAACCTGACTTATTATTGTCCAACTAAATCTGAATTATTCAGTGTGTTGCAGAGTTAATTGTCTTTACTGGTTCTGGCCTGTAAAACTATTATTTTGACAGAAGATTTAAAAAATACTGTTTTTTTTAATAAATAATATTAAAAATTCTTTTAATTTTCAAAGGCAGTAGATTTCAACTATAAAATGGTATGTGCAGTTGACAGTATTTAAAAGAGTACTTTTTGTCTACTGCTGGAAGAATTACATGTATAATAGCTGGATAGTTTATACTGTTGAAAAAACATCCAATTGTTTATGGACAAACTACAGAGCAATGGGATAATGCATTTTAGATCATATCTACTGTGAGTGGTCATTTCCACCACTAATGTTGAATACTTTATATGCAGCATAACTTTAATTGCAAATGGAAATTATAAAACTGGAGAACAATGAAATATTTCTGAAAGCCACAAATAGTTTGTTATATCTATGGTTCACTCTGCATAAAAATTCCTTAAATTTAAAATAAGACACTTGTATAACCCTTAATGCATACACACATAAAACATACTATCATTGCATACATAAGAACACTGTGCAATACATGATAACAAAATGAACAGCTACATTAATGGAAAATTAGTTTTGAGAAAAAGACACTAATATGCCACAACTACACTTGAATTATTCAAGCCTATTAAATTAATTTTGATAAAAATATATTGCAATACAAAATGATTATTTACTGTATGAAATATTTTATAATATTGGATATTTTACTTTTGTGGCAGAGACTCTGAGCACAGATGATATGGCCTCTGTTCCTGAGACTATCAGACTTGGTGTGATGTAGGCTCTGTTAGGAGTGACAGTTGCATCCCGAAGACCTGGAGTACCATCATCTTCAATGACTTGTAGCACAGACTTGTTGAGCATATCCCGCAATAACTCCAAGCACCAAGTGGGCACGCCTAGACTCCTTTCATGCAAGATTCTAAAAATGTAAAGATGCCTGTGAAATCACATGGTGAATCATATGAGTAATGTAAGATAGGTGAGTTAAGAAAATAGTTGGCATCATGCTGCCATGAAATGCTTTGAAGCTGCATGTATTAATTCTTATTTATGGTCTTTCAATGATAAACTGAAAGGAAATGAATTTTATCCTCACAAGTTGTTTTCTTTGTCATGCATTAATAAAATGCTGTAAACTGATTAAAGGACATGTAGAGCACTTCTGCCATGAAAGGGATAAAACTTGTGTTTTGATTGCAGTAATTTACATGTTGTAGGATGTGGGTAGATTGTTGATAATAATAATAATAATAATAATAATAATACTTTTTTTGTTTAGAGAGGGTAAATGACTTAGTTAAATACAATGAACTGCCCTTAGGTCCCTTGAAAAAAGGTATGTATACACATATCTTCATGCAATGTTTCTCTCTCATGAAAATAATTATTTAAGCACATCTATAAATACTTTCTAAAGTGCAGTACAAAAGAAGGAGGGTTCATTTCATCTCTCCAATAACAATGTTTTTAAAATGACTTTCAGCAACACTTTAACATATTCATTACAATTAATGATCGCCTATGCTTAGACATACCATTAGGTTATTCTGCAAATATGTGGCATGCAGTAAAGTTTACATAACTATTTTACTTTTCATAAACAACATTAGGTACAAAAAAGACAGATGTTCATACAATGAATTTATAAATACAAGCACCTGTTTTCTTTTATATATTTTTTTAAAAGACACTAATACAAAGGATGCAAAGCAAACAAGTGGCAAGTGATAATTCTGAAGTGCAACTGTAATAAATCCAGAATTCAAACTTATATTCTCTAGTTTGCTTGTTAATGTCGGTCTGAAATATTTCATGCACATTTTTTAAAATGATTTAACTGAATCAACAGATTGAATGTCAGCAGGAAGTAAATTCCATACTTTTGCCTCTGAGTAATGCAGACTTCCTTTGATTGAACAATGCAAAGTTTTTGTAGTTCCAACTTGTCAAACTTCAATCCTTAATTAGAGAGAGGAAATGTATTGTAGAATAATTTTGTCTTGACTCTGGAACATCTTTTTTGATACATTTAAAAACCAGAAGTGATTTTAGAAAATGTAAAATGATGATATCTGATATATTCTTAGCTATTTTAATTGTGTGAACATGTCTGACAATGATGCATCACTGGAGACATCAAGATGTGACTAAGTAAGACATCAGGTCATTGCCTTATTCTGGAAGAAGATACCACAAAAATGAAAGAGAAAGTAAAACAATTAAAGACAAAGATTCACTCCTATTGGAAAATATGTAGCTTAAAAATGCCTACGCTGCTTCAAACAGCATGCATTCTGACATATTAGTAGCAGTGCAGGAAGACATTATAAATATGGAAACAGAAATTGTCAGTACTCTCAAAGAAGAGTCACAAAAAATACATCAGTGAAAATAGCCAGATTATGAAAATAAAAGAAAATGCCCAGAGAAAAAATAACAGTTCCAAGGAAATGCCCAGAGAGAAAATAACAATTTCAAACCCACTAAGAATATAGGTAAAAACCCTACAGTCCCTCAAACTACAGTAGAAAGCTTTCTACCACACAATGTCACAGATAGCAAGAAAGGGTGTTAATATCTTACAAATAACAGCTTTGGATTTTGTAATACACTGGATTCTTCCAAAGACAGAGCAAAAAACATCAAAGGACAAATAAAATTCCTGAAAAAACACTCCCATAGTTGGCAACTACATTATTAAATATGTAAATAAAAGAGGTCTGAAACTTTGGGTTCAAGTTAAGTGTTTATCTGGGGCAGAAACTGGTCTTATATTTGATGCCATGAGAAAATTTAACCTTTCTCAATATGACACCATTAAAATCAGTGTAGGTGGCAATAATGTAAGTAACAATGTTATAACTAACCAGATTGAAACCAATTTTTATTATATCCTAAACAATATATAACTGGAAAATCCTAACTGCTCCATCTTTGTATGCAGTACATGCCCAAGAATTGACACAGACATTTGTGAGTTTAATACTCTAACTGATCATCTATGTCAGGAGTGGAATCACAAAATGATGACCCTAAACTTTCATGACCAAGTCTGGATTAGTTCTGGAACACATACTGGCAAAAATAAGAAGGGTCCGTCCAACTTTCTCAATGCAATAAATAAGATTTTTCCCATACTAATGGACAGCCATGTTGCCTTTTAAAGGCACAGAAATGTAGATCACAAAAATAATTGGGACCATGCAAACTGTTCTAACCATCATCAGAATCAAGATGTTTCTACTGTTTTGAATGTAGAATGTGCAATCATGCAGACACACAAGTAAATACAGTGGCATGATTTTCTACAATATAGGCATAAGGAAAAACACTGCAAAATGTTCCACTCAAGTATGCAGTTTTAGGAAAATGGCAATGAAGATGGGGCCAAAAGTTTAACAACTAAACACATTTGACCAGAACTTCAAAACATTCTATAAGATCTGCTAAGTGTAATTCTCCCTGTGATGACAGAAAGCAAAATACTGATACCCTACTGAGTGATGATATCCATGGAATTACCTCTGGTTCAATCCCATTAAATGCTTCCACCAATGAAAGTAACCATAACGTTGAAACTACTACTGACATTTCTGTTGAATGTACTAAAGTTTCAAGAGTCATTTAAAAATCCTTTTTAAAAACAGTTGATAGTCATGATTTAGGACAATGTGTAAAAGGAACTTTAGAGGAGTATCAAAAATTATATACTGATAGTGAAAATATATATAGATATTCCATATGATTCATCTCAAAGCCATCTAAACTTAGAATTCTCTCAAAATCACTGGCTTAAGCAAAAAGGTCTCAAAATTTGTCATCTGAACATTTATCTTTTTTCTGAAACTAGATGAAATCAAGTTACTTCTTTCAGGAAATAATTGAGTAATTGATACTTTTGCTTTCAGTGAAACCTTCTTAAATTAACTTTTTTAAGATGATGAACTAAAAATTCCTAACTACAGTTTTCACAGAAAAAACTGACTTGTCCAAAAGTGGGGGTGGACTTCTCATTTACATTAAGGATTGGCAATTCTTTCAAACGTCAATATCTTGAAGAAATTGGTATGGAAATAATCTGGCTGGAAATGATTCATAATGTCCAAGAACCATTTGTATTGGGCTGTGTGTATATAGACCACCGAACACTGACAATTCATACTTGCTATAATAGATTTCAAAACAAGCTTGAAACTCTGTGTGTGTGTGTGTGTGTGTGTGTGTGTATGTGAGTGATTTGGATTTTTAACGTAGCTTTAACAATTTTTTAGCCATATCACTATGGTGTCTGCAGTGTAACAGTTTACAGTGATGAAAACCTTCAATGACTTGATAGGCAAATCTGTCAATAACCTGCCATTTACATGTATTAATGATGCAAATGGTTACATTAAACAAAAACATCCTGAAATTGCTAATGCAATAAATGATTACTTTGTGAATGTAAATGAAAAACTTGTAGATTTCACAGCTCCTAGAATATTCTCCAGTGATGAATTAAACAAGCATACTTCTTCAAAACCTAGCAAAGAAGAGTGCTTCAAAATTCCTAAAATACACCTTGAATTTATTTTAAAATTAATTAAACCAACTTGATAATGTCTTTGTTTTCAAATAATTCCAGAATTAATTTCCTTGAATATCTTTTAGAATTTTTTATAAGAAAGTCAACTTGTTGAGTGTCTAGGAAAATAAATTATTGTATCCAAAAATCAGATGAAGAATAAAATATTCTGGCAACAAATTAAAAATAAATACATAAACACACCTTGTTCCTTCAAGGTTTTGAATGACACTGGCCAAACCAATATTAAGAATGCGTATTTACACTCAAAAACATCACTTCAAATCTTGCAAGATTGGTTATGCAGTCTCTATACGCTATATATGCTATATATATATATATATATATATATATATATATATATGCTATATATATATGCTATATATATATATGCTATATATATATGCTATATATATATATTATCTATATATATTTGATATATATATTAGATATATATATATATATATATATATATATATATATATATATATATATATATATATATATATACGCTATATATGCCACATCCGCAGAACAGACCGACTTAAAAACCAATCATAAAAATAGGTTGTTTACAAACATTGATCACGCAGAGAAAGTATGTCTGTGATGCTGAAAATACAACTGTCATTCAAACCAAATTTTCCCTTTTGAAATGTTTCTGAAATTATATTTTTCAGTGGATTTTTTAATTACTAGTGATAAAAATTATACTCAGTACAGATATTTTATATTAAAACTTCAAACTGTGAATTTGTACTAAATGTATGTTTGATCTGTTCAGTCCATGATAGGTTATTGCCTACCAAAACACCAAGTAGTCAGTCTATCATGACACTGACCATTTGCAAATTTATATCCTTCCATGTCAGATGTTGTGAGAAGTAATATTTTACCAGTATTTACCACTTACCATTGAATGTGCACCATTTGTTCAGTTTGTTTAGGGCATTCTGTAGAAAAATTTTGAGTTCCTGCTTTGTGTTTTGGATGTATGACAATGTTGTGTCAGCTGCAAAGAGATCTGTATCCCTTAGTACAAGTGGTAGGTCATTAATAAATAAAATAAATAGTAATGGACCTAGAATTGAGCCTTGTGGGACTTAGGTTTGTGTTCCAGACACTTCTCTTTGAGGAAAGGGTGCTAAGCTTGGTGTCTCCATTGTGTGAGTTAATTGCTGGAACATTTTTCTGAATGCTGAGAAGTGCAGTTATTGGTGCATGGAACAGACTTGTCTGAGCTGAGGGCCATGGGTGTACACTTATTGCTGTTGCAGGTGTGACACATTACTCAGAACAGGTTTTTTGTTGTTTGCAATGCAGGATTACTTTGAATATCAGTTGTTATTTGCTTTTACATTTTACACTTTCTTTAGGCTGGTATTGGGATTGTCTGTGTCTGAGCATCTGACATTGTTACTGTTTGAACTGCTATTTCACATGAGGTTACTTTCTCATTAATCCTTCCTAATCTTAATACTTTAATGTAACTGTAGTTTTAATTCTTCTATTTGGGCCTCAAAATTACTAAATGGTTTTTGATGTACACACATGGAGAAATCTTTATGGTTTAAGCCATCACTGCTGTGATCATGATTTATGGAGGTGTAATTGATTGACACTCTGGAGGGGTGTTAATTTTATTATCTGAGTCATCTAGGTCAAAGACTTTAGAAACTTTTTCATGTCTAGCTACTGGTGTAGATGTCAGCATATAACTACCTTCAGCATGGGTATTCTGATCCTGTCTACATTTACTGATAATATGATATAACCATTTGAAACAGTTCATCCCCTGTATGTGTAAGACAGATGCTTTATACAATGTAGCTGTCACAGTGTTTTTTTGTGTTATGTAGATAGTACCATTTTTAACACTTGAACTGCATGAAGTCATTCAAGGTTCTAAATCCAATATATGTTTTACAAACTCAAACTTTTGTGGATATATAATGCACAGTGATACTGTATTTATTATGTTTGAACCTCAGGAATTATGGTTGCATTTCAGCCATATTTGGTAACTCCAAATCATCACCTCTACAATTGTTTTCATTTTCTTGCCAGTATGGGATTATCTGTATGGATCTGATCTCCAGGTGTATCAGACATACTAAAGCCAGAGAATGATGCAGAAAAGGTTGAGCTGAGCATGCTGAGTAAGGAACCTACAAGGCTGGTATTTGAATGTTTTTCTATGATTCTGATATTTTATTTAGCTGTTCATAGCAGTGTGAGAAGTATATGATATTCTTATATATGACTAGCACATATCCATATACTTTTGACAAAAAAACATGCATAATGTTTGAGTTGGTATCATCTGAAGTTCAGATCTTTATTTTGAACAGGTTTCCAAATTCACTTGAATAGATGATAGCATACACATTAAATTGCACTCACACAACATAAATTATGGCAATTAGTATTAGCATATTTAACACCAGTTTTTACACAAAGTTTATTAAACTGAGTGGAGCTGTGTTAGAACCATTCATACATGGCAGATATTTTGTATTGTACCAGCAGAGATCATGAATGTTTTGCACACCAGTAAAGGTAGAGCACTTAGTGCTCTAATGGTGTGCAAAACATTCAGGATCTCTGCTGGGTTACTGAACCTGGATCTGAATTCAGTTTCATTTTTTGTTAACAATACTAAACAATCTCTCACAGTTAGCATTAGAATGATAAAGTACCAATATTCCTTTCATAACCTGACATGGACAAAGAAATTTATATCTTCCACTGTCAGGCTGAGGTAGAATGCTAACTTGATACTTCAGAAATTCTCCTTCTAATTTATCATCAGCCTTTCTCACAGCAAGATTCATCCAATGACATGGAGAGCATGTTATGAACATAGATGGAGACATTTTCAAAATACAGGATGCAACTGAATTCCAGTCATTATTGATGCATTATGGTTTGAAAACCCATACAGATCTGCAAACATATATCAAAGTTTCAGCACAGCATTATCAAGAAAATCAAAAATGTTTTCTCCAGTAAAATGTACTGTTAATTCTGATAATGAAAGAACACTCTTTGCCCTTTTCATTGTCAAAGTATCTGACAGAGACTCTGAACAACTTTTGTCATCACAATCACTACTCCCATCAGTAGCATTACTAAATGGCCCAATGTTTATGGCTTCTGCTATTTTAAGTGAAGTATCTTCAGCTAAACACTGAACAATATAAGATTTTGTTCTTGTATATGCATATTTTTCTGCTATTTTGGAATCTGGAAATATGTTTGAACAAAGGACCTGGAGTCTGTGTTCTATTAAGAACTTGCTATATAACATCTCTGCATTTATAACATTTGTGTCTGCACTTGAGTTCTGCTGTAAAAAGAATGCTTCTTTAGTACTGGAGTTAGTAAGATGAGCTAATTTGAAGTGTTTCTGTTTTAAAATGTTTTTCCATATCAAATTTTTCACCATGACCAATATTAAAATCCTTTCCACACAGCCTGCAATATGCATGAAGCTTCCCTAGAATGGAATGGTATATCAAGTTATTCATGTATTCATCTTTGGAAGATTGTTTTTTTCCTTTTTCTAATCCATCTGTAAAATTATTTGAAAAACATTTCTGCTCTAACAGATGTGTCCACTAGAATAAATTTGACTTGACTTCTAGTGTAGAATACCTAGACTGGTTCTATACTAAATATGAATTAGATCAAAAGTTTCTGACAGGAAACATTAAAAATCATAAAATTAGTCTGTTGTCTTATAACTAAGCCATACAGCTGCTAAAAG
This sequence comes from Potamilus streckersoni, assembly GCA_016746295.1. Classification (NCBI taxonomy): domain Eukaryota; kingdom Metazoa; phylum Mollusca; class Bivalvia; order Unionida; family Unionidae; genus Potamilus; species Potamilus streckersoni. The sequence continues at coordinate 2,471,844 of JAEAOA010002348.1, forward strand.
AATATAATGATAGTGAGAGTAAAGTATATGCAGATCTAATGTACTCTTGTAAAAAAACCATTAGAAATGACTGATAAAGCACTAAATATATATATATATATATATATATATATATATATATATATATATATATATATATATATATATATATATATATATATATATATATATATATATATATAGATTGGTTCTGTAAGAAACACAATGATAACAATGAATCTGAGGTCAAAAGTTTGAAAGCAGAAACCAGCATATTTCTTGGAAATAGGATAGCTGCTATAAATAAAAGATAGTGATACTGTTAGGAAAGTGCACACATGTCTATGGACAAGCATGCATTTAGGTCACAGTCAGGTAGGAGCCATCTTTTCTGAAATACAATCTGTGGGATTAATATGATTTCAATAAATGAGAAAACAACTTATTGATTTTTGGAGAGGGGGATATAATGAAAAAGCATAATCCATATACATGCCTGCATAAAGTGTAATCAAAAAAAGAATGGACATGCATGCTGCCTTGATGCCTGAGACACACTATGATGGTGTTGTTGGTGGAAAAATCATAAAATGTTTCTTATTGTGCTGATGCATCCCTGTAGGGCTAGGAACACTGCTCTCATTTTCAAGATTATTTTCATGGAAGACAAATTCTTCAAGAGACCCAAATATTTACTTCTTCTGGCTGCAAGTCTGTGTCCAACCCTGAATCTTATGCATCCATGAACAGATAGCAGTATGGTTCATGGGCATGCATGTGGACTCCAGTCTAAAAAAGATCCCATTTTTCTCATAAACTCAAGTGAGGATGAAAATCCAGTGAGAAAAGTCCTGTCCATGTGCAATTTCCAGTATGTTAAGGGGTGAAATTGGACAGGATGCAAGTAAAATCTTCCTACAGGATTTAGGTTCACAGTAGAGTTCAGGATCACTAAAGAGATAGATACACTCTGGAAAGTCAACAACTGCTTCACGACTCTCAGTATGTCCAACAAGGCCATGTTACTATCCACTATGTTACATGGCACATGAAGAAATCCATGTTTGTGACGAAATTTCTCTCTATGTAAATGAAATCCTGAGATGGGACAAGTTTAACTTCTTTAGGTTGTGTAAAAGGCCCTGCTGGGTCATTATAGACTAGCAGCAGGAAATTGTGGACCAACCAGTTATCAAAATGCTGGATAGGAATCCCCAGTGAGCTTAGGTGGATGACAAAAATTTCCATTACTTTCCTTAGCCTTCAGGGGTGCAGAGGTTATTTCAAATGGCAGAATGTGAAAATTTGAAAAGGAGAATTGAGGATGTGAAAATATGGACCATGCAGGTTGATGAAGACCATCCAGTTGCTGTGTCTGATGTTAAGTATGACTCAGGCTGTGGTTTTAATGATTCCTCTTAAAGAAACTTATTTAAGGTCCAAATATTTAGGATCAGCTGAAACTTAACTTCTTTTTGAAAAACAAAGGAAGATCAAGGATTTATAATATGTCTGGAGTCTGCTAGTTTAATACTCTATGATATCCTTCCACAGAAAAGGGTCTACCTCTTTATGTACAATGCATCATATTCAACTGTTGGAACTGTATGTGAATAATTGTCAGAGGAGGTTATTCCCAAAACTGAAATCATTGTCCTCATTTTATGATAGAAAGAACCATCCCACTGTCAATACACTTGACCAGACTTTTGAATAAAAGCAAGCTGGGCATCTACAAAATGATCATGAATAATTCTTGAACTGGCATGAACAGTTCTTGAATGCTTCATGAACTTTGTTCATGAACCATCCCTGAAAGTTCATCAAGATTTATGAACCATTCATGAATGTGTATGAACTGAAAATGGTCAATTCTGTCAATGATGAAATTAAATGAATTCATGAACGTTCAAGAACCATAACTTTACAAACTGTTCTTGAACATTCATGAACTATTCATGAACTGAATTCATGAACAGTTCATATTTGTTCACTAACTGGTTCATCATCGTTTATCACAGTTAATGAACATATTCATTAACTATGATGAACAATGTTCCTCATTTTTTATGACTTCATGAACCATTCCTAAAAAAATTTGATTATGTGACAAACTTACAAATACCTATTTCATCCTGAATCATAAAATAACCTTAGATGTGGGGGGGTTAAAAGAGTATAAAATGCAATATATTATCTTAAAAAACTATTTAATTTCAGATAAATTTCTAATATGCATCAAAGAACACATAAATTGACATTAAGTAATATTCCTTTTTATTCTTAGCAACACTTTCTGTATGTTTTGTAATTTTTCTTTGAAACTTGTTCAAGAGATAATATTTATCTGTGATTGTCATTGAGCTAATTCCACTGATATTTCTCCTGAAGAGCTGGATCCCCACCCCCAAACTGACTTGTCAGATAACTCTTTTTTGTAAAGACAGTCAGGGCTTAATTTTAATTTAATGAAATTCCACCTATTGTCACTACTGAATGTCTCCATCTGCAACATAAGCTGTTCATTTGATTACTGTATGGATCTTTAACATTGCTGCAGCAGTCACTTTTTAATGTCTATTTCATCTTGGCTGTAAGATCCTCCAGTTGTCTAATTTTCCTCCTTATCTTATAAACTTCATCCTCTAATAATTTTCCTTTTCTGCTGTCTGATCTGAAAGAAAGATAAAGTTAATTACAGACAACCTATGATCAACATTGTCTTCAACTTAATGCACATTATTTCTTCATCCAACTTTACCGATCCAACTCAAAATTATTTAATCCCTTACACTTAATACACAACTTAATGCGCATTTATATTATTGGAGAAATTTGTTCACTAGTTGTATTTTAACTTAAGCTGACTTGCCATATGTATTATAAGTCACAGGAGTCAAATGTTTTTATAAAAATGTATCTACTCTGATGCCGGATGTTGCATATAGAAACTTCAGGTTTGATCACGTTAGTAGCACATGTATTATGTACAGTTTGACACATTAACTAGTTTTTTGTTTTTGTTTAATTTACCAAATTACATCAGATCATATAAATAGTAATATCATGAAACATAAAACGATACCGAACATATAAATTCATATCGCTGATGCAGTAACGCATATCGTATCAAGATCGAAAAATGGGGTGGGGGTATAATGTTTCGTGATTTTAAAAAATTCAAAGAGAAAGTTTAAATTGGTTCTGACAAAAACCAGATATATTAGTTTGGTTAAAACTATATGATGACATAAACACCAATAAAATATACATGCAACTTCCATTGAAAAATAATGAATGACGAAGAAAAAGATACACTCACCGTAATTTTGATGATCCCGCTGTGTATGTTTTTCCGCATAATTTTGCTCTCACTAAGTCAATTCCTTCATATTTTTCATAATTCTTTCTCTGCACTTCTATGTACTTAAAAGAAATGGTATTGAAAATATTCTCATCTGTTAATTCCATGGGAGTCCTGGATTTTTGTTCGAGATTGTTGCTTGTTGCAAAACCCGTTGCATGATCTTTCGTTTGTGCTCAATCGCTGAAATCATGCACATATTTTACCCAATCATATCACATCTTCTTTCACAGTCATCCAATCAGGATAATTGTTGCTTACATATTTCGGTTTTTAATGCTACTTGGCAACCAGTTACAAAATCAATAAAATATGCAGTTTATGACAGTACTGGACAAAAACGTTAGAACAAAGTCATTGACAGCTTTTACAGCAAATCAATTTTGTTCATGATGGCCAGAAAAATATTTTTTCATATTAATCCAGAACTATTCAAGTTAAGTACACATGTATTGAATAAAAGATCTCTGAATATTTATACAGTATCATATAAATAAAAAGATATATTCACCTTTATTTATATTTCAATAAAATTGTTAGAAGTTTGTATGAATAATTTTCATAAACATTTTATGGATATAATGATATAGAAATTTCATATACATTTTTAAAAAATATCTTAACGGTGCATCAAAGTACTTGAATTGTTCATGAAGCAAATTCATTACATTTCAGAAACTTCAAAGATATCATAATTGTTCATAAAAGTTCATTGTGTTCATGAACTAAAGTACATGATTCATCAAATTTCTTGAAGTGTTCATGAACTTAGGTGATGATCATTCATGGCTATTTGTTCATGAACTCAAATGATGAACTGATCATGAACATTTCAAGTATGTTCATGAACATTCATGAACATTCATGATTGTTCATGAAGTCATGAATTTGTTTTCGTAGGGGTGGGCATCTACTGAGATGGATGGAAAAGGAATACACTGCAGGAGAGGAAGTGAGTCATTTGGGGCCTCTCCAGTGATTTTGTTGGGTGGCCAATGGTGAGAGGGCAACTTAAAATGGGATTTCTTCTTGAACTGGGGTTGTGTAGCTTTAACTCATTAACCCCTGTAGCCCCGATAACTCATCACACTTTTACTCCCTCATCTCCCGAGCACCTCGTTAGCGAAGCAGAGTTTATCTAGCTTGTATCCCAGGTGCCAAGTTTGAGAGACCGTATTTGGCATGGCTTATTTCTCACATGACGAATTAAGTCATAGCAAACCATTGGCTAATTTCAAGCTATTACCAAATTATGCAGGCTGCAGAACCAATAAAATTTTAGCTTACATAGATAGTGTGAACACTTCTGAACACACAAAAAAAATTTGATTTTGATAGCGGCAGAAATAATGAAGATATTTAGATCCAAAAATGATGCAAATTGATGGGAATCATCCAGTTGGAGCAGACTTTTACTTAACAAACTCTGACGGAGAATTTTCAGGATTTTTATCCATTGAGATTGATAGTGACATTGAAATAGCCATTGATGATAACAGCGAACGTGATGAGAATGAATTCAAATTTTATTGTGTTTTATTACTTTTAAATTTTCAGTGATAATTCTAAGGAAGAAAGATAACTGAAGAGCAAGGAAAATATTTGCATCTTTGAATGGTATTCACAGGAGGTTACAGGAGAGATGACAAGTTGAATTTTTTTGTACATAAAATAAAATTAATTTTATGTGTTAATCATTATGTGTATTCTTAAGGATTTTATGGATTATTTATGGCAAAAGAAAGAAATCAATAAGGATTTCATTTATTTTTAACTTTATGCATGAGTTTTATTTCTGCATGTAGCATGAAATTTATACCACTATGTACATAATTTTGTTAAGAAATGTTGTGCCAAATTTCAGCCTAATTAAATGAATATAAATAAAATAATAATAAATTTTCTGCAAGTAAATCCTCTGGAAAAATATGCAAGCCATGTGCTGTAAGTCTCAGGGTACGATTCTGGTAAGACTAACACTGGTCTAGGTGACCTCTGCAAGTATGCTGTAGGGGACTGCCTAGCTTAGGTTAATGAGTTCAAGAACTTGATAGATGGACCATGGTTAGCTGTTTGGCTGACTATGCTTCCCTGTCAAGGTTTTGACTGACCAATAGCAGATGCAAGTGAGTGTGCTGTTAGTCCCTCAGGTCCTGGCAAACCATGGATTGGATGAGACCTCTGATGAAGGATTCTGCCTCCAGAGGAGGCAGGAGATTTTTGATGTGTTCAAGCAAGACCTGTCCAGAACCATCTCCCTGTGTAATTCTGGTGATAGTGCCATGGACATTGATAGAGCATACCAAGATGATCTGGTGACTGTTTGCTGACTGCAAGCAAGCATTGAAAAAATTGGGAAAACGATTCCTCCTTCAGCTCACTATAGTAGACAGTGATCTAAAATGTTTCCAGTGTTTTATACTGGATGCAGCCTTAGATTCCAGAAGAAATGCCCACTAATGATACTCCAGGAGCTAAAATAGGTTTACGGGGCTAAGAAGGGGTGTGAATCATGTAAGTAGCTGGGGAGACCAAAATTTTTAATGTGGATGGAGACTGACATCCACTTACACTATTTAGCCAGATCTTGACCCCTGGTAAACCATAGGGAATCATCCTGGCCATGTATGAGTGGGTCTGAGCCCAGGAGAATCTCTCTGAATAGGTGAATTTGTGCCTTCCAAATCTGAGGCTTTTGGACACAAATTCTAGGGGAAAATTACCAGATCATCTCTTTCTCCTCTGTCTTGGTTGATGTTGGGAGGGTGTTGGTGACAATAAGGGAGGCACCATCTTAGCCTGCTCTGTGTTGAACTCCTGTGAGTCCTGATTTACACCTGCTACAAGGAGGCAGGTCTTTGTGATCTCCTCTCTCTCTTTATGAGAGACATTTGTCTTTTTAGTGCAACAGAGATCTGGAGATAAAGGGAATCTCAGAAAATCCTTCCACAAAGCAATGGGACAGTCCTTAGTAGCAGGTTCAATAGGAGTATGAGGATATCACTGGTCTTTCCTCTGGCACTTAGGAAGAAGAGAGACTGTCAACTCTATTTTCAACATAATCCCAGCCTTGCTGCCATGGCAATGAAATCCATGTCAGTATGAAAAAAAAAGAATTAGTTATTTCTCTTAAAAGGATAACCCCACATCCCATATGTATTCAAACAGATTAGAAGAAGAGGAAATGCTAGTCCAATGCCCTTCCCTTGTTGGGCTGACTCCCAATCTCCAGTGGGTTTACTTATAGTATGGCAAGTGGGATGCTCAATTACTCATTATTGATAGGTGGCTGGTTAATGACCAACCACTCTTCAGAAAGACTGGTTAGGTGAATCCGATCTGTAGCAGGATCTATCCTCAGAAACAACTAATTTTAATTACATTTCTACTCTGCCTGCTCTGAAAGGGTCTGCTACCCTCTCATTGGGGTGGGGAGCAACTTGCTCCTTTGATCTGGAGATGACACTGCCCCTCCTTCATGGGGGTGGGGGATGCATCTTACTCTGGGTCTGGAAAGGGCACTGTTCCTCCTTTGTGAGAGTGTGTGCATCACTCTCTGCCCTACATGCTTGGAGAGAGCACCATTCCATTGTCCCATGGTGCATGACTCACTCTCCATCCTGATTTATCCTTTAGGAAGAACATTGAACCCCACAGCTTTTTAGGCCTTGTACTTCTCCAATGAGACTGATCCCACATTACAAGGGCTACATTTTCTCTTCTTAATCCCAAAGGATCCAGACAGGAAGCCTGTGTACTTAGATAAGGAGGAGGAAGTCATTCCTTCTGCCCTTGTATGTTGGACAGCTCTTAGCAATGTTCCACATCTCATCAGGTCAGTGGCAGCAGAGCTGACACATATTTGTGTGCATATTGTGCATGAAAATTAGCTGTTGTGGTCTTCTTGTGTTTGCATTTTACATTGATTTGTTTAGAAATGTTCTGCAAAGTCTGGAAACGAAGAAATAAACAATATATAGCAGGAGTACTTACAGTGTCATGCAATACATTGTATGCATACAAATAATGGTGTGAGACTAGCTAAACCACTTCAACCTTACAGCATTAACCAGAGTACAGATAGGATGATCTGCCAATGAAGGGTTTATAAAGATATGAATGTATGGGGAGCAATCTTGAAATACATCAGTCTAGTTTGCTCTTTTACAAATATAGTATTGTTCTTTCATGAATGGACAGAATGGCAAAAAAGTAATTACCTAAATACCTAAAAAAGAGAGAAGTTTGAGTAAACTCATTTTAATTTAATAAACTGTCAGGTGGAACTAATGACACAGCTATAATAAATATAAAACCAGCAAGAAATATCGAACTGAAATCTGGTGGGTGAGGTCCTTATATAAGACCAACTCATGGCAATACTTATTATGAAAGTATAAACTGATGTTCACTAATTAAAAATAAATATCTATTAAAGATGAATCAGATTCCAGCAATGATAGGAAAAGATACCTAATCCAGGTGAGAACGAAACAAAGTTAATAAAAGTACAGATTGACACATCACAAGGGAGTGGGCTGAACATTAATCAGGCACTGCTGAGATTATTAACAACTGCCTGAAAATTCACAAGAAAATCTAATATTTTATGAGCAAGAAATAAGGACTAAGAGAATAAGCTCTAATTTGCCTAATGTGTGGTTTAACATTAGAGAAAGGCACAATTCTTAGAGTGACTTTGCAAACTCAGACTTGTGAATGGTGTCCTAGATAATGATGAGAACATACACCAGGAAATTTGGCAGCAGACTGGGTCTTTGTTAAGTTCTGGATTGTTTCCAGATCTATCTACTGAGGTTCATATATGGAAGGATGAATTATTGTTATAAAGCTGGGGTAATTCATTCCTGGAAAAAATAAGCTGTGCATCAAGAAGAATTTTAATATCACCAACATGGTCATGAAATTAGAAATATCTAATTAGTACCATTTTCAATTAGGACCAACTACTGAATGTAAGAAGTCTTTCAATAAAAACACCATGTTGATATGACTATCCTTCATGGGTGAATAGCAAAACTAAAATTTTTAAGGTTGTTTCCATGATGATCATGTTACATGTTAGACCTGCATCATTTTCAATTGGAACCAGCTAGACAGCATACAAAGTATTTTAGTCTAAAGAATTAGCAGTAAAAGAGTTTCAAGTTGGCTGTCATGGCAACCTTACTGTATGCCAGATAAGCACCATTATTCATTTAGGATCAACTTAAGTCTTTTAGAGAAAAACCAATAATGATCATTATTGACTAATAAATAGCAAACATTTTTTACAAATGGCTCCTGAGACACCATTTGCATTTAGTACCAATTGACATTTGGATGAATGTGAGTGTAAAGTTTCATGACAATCCACCTAGTCATTTACGATAAGTAACTATAACAAATTGAGATTAACAGATGAACAGTCCATAACCTGTTCTGGTCTATCAACAGTAGAACTAATAAAAAGATAAAACATTACTAAATCTAACTTTGTAATCATAAATTTCTTAACTTCTGTCTGCAAATTCTAAGAACAAAATTGGAATCCATATATGCTATTGAATGATAAGCAAGTTCATGAGTTATCCAGGCCTGAAATGGTGATGGTTTGGTATGGACTGTTGATACATGGCTTGTTCTACAACAAAACGTAACTCTTTTTATGATAACCCTGAGATAAATATCTCTCCATAAATTTAAATTTGGTGAATTTCATGAGAATGGATAAACACAAAAATAACAAGAATGGATAAACACCAATATTGATGATACAAGGTTCATCTTTATCTAAAAGATTACTAAACTGCATTGCACTACATGTTTTTTCCTTAACCATGAAACTTGATTCAAGAAAATCTTGCACAGGAAAAACAAAATCATCATGAGTATATTAGAGTTTAATACATGAATGCTATAAAGACATTAAAAAACCCTTGTCTTATTCAAGAAAGACATTTTTAAGAATGTAAAAATATAACTTGAGGGCCTCAAGGTAGATTAGTTCTTAACTAATTGAGTTACCCTCTTTAAATAAAGTCATAATAATAATAATAAAAAAAATTAACATTTTATTGCATTGATTTTTCAAAACCTAATGATCAAGTAATTTTGGGGTCTTACTTAATATTTTAATATTATAAATATTAAAATAACAGCATACTTTGTTTTTTATCTTTCTAAATTATAAAATTCTTTCCACCAACCATAAGTAAATATTTAGGCCATCCACTGTATGTGATATCAGTTGTTACAATTTACTTTACCAACTGATATAACATTGAGGATGAAAAAAAAGAGGAAAAAAATCTATTGAAGTTATTAAATACTTACTTTTCCAGATCCTTTGGGATGCAGACGACATCCAACAGCTGACAGGCTAGAGGGGCAATATATTTGAGGTGGAGGTTTCCCATCTCATGAATATTCACATTAGTATTATCGATGATCTTGAATGCCTCCGGACATGGTGGCCTATCAACCATACTAGGCCTTACAGACATAAGTAAGAAGATTTTATTTATGCTGATCAGCTGATTCATAAAGGTCCAGGATGACTGGTCAGTATTGTGTGCATCATCAATGACAATAACTGTGGCTCTGCTGTGTGTGAGGCTCTGGAATGTTATCATATATAACATTTTGGGAACTTTTGAATTTACTTTCATTCACTGTGTACCAATTTTCATGGGGTACCACATTTTATTGGTTTCCAAGTTTCATGGATTCCATGGTTAATACAAACTGTAACTTTAAAGACCCAACAAAGAATGGTCCTTTTCTGAAGACAATGGGACACTTGTGTGAATCCATAAATTTGACAACTGATGAAAGTATGATCTTATTTTTGTCAATGCACAAAAAAGATGCAGACAAAAATAAATGAATTTACTATAAATCATGTTTTAAATTCTAATGGAAATATAAACCCTAACATCAAAAGGAATATAAAAAGTTGTAACATTCTTACTATTACAAACCTGCTACTAAAAAGGAAATGACTGGAATAATTACAACCAATTACCATCATGTTATCACTTGTTCATATTTGATCAGCATGAAAATAAAACAGTAACTTGACTGTCTGTCATGAGATATAAAGTTGTTCTTTGTATCAAAACCCATCATGTAGTTGTCTAAAGTCAGAAGTGAGTAACAAATACTGCATCAACTGGGATATTTAACTTGACACAATAATGTCAAAGTGCTTCCTCAATATTAATCCCCTATTTTACTATAGTCCTCTTAGCACAGGTATAATGATAGATTACAATAAAACTGGTCACATTTTATTTTGCAATTGCTACTTATTTCATCTGATCCTGGACCTAAAAAAAATTATAATATGGTTTTATATCATTAAGCACCATTCTGACTAAACCTAACTGAAACGTACATTAGTGTTCCGTGTGCTCTGATTTAACAGTTGCCACTTTTATCATTCCCAAAAACAAAGTTCTAAAGAATGAGCACATTATCAGTTTCCTTGTTTTCATGCAAACAAAATTTATTTGAAATTTCTGACATTTCCTTTGTTTTAGCTCTTTCAAAAACCTAAATACTAATACACAGGTAACAAATAATTTGTGATTATTTTACTTTTCCAACTTTAAGTACTTCTTTACAAAGAAAAGACTTCCCATCAATAAAATTTAAGAAATTCCACCAGCTTGATCAAAGGAAATCAAAAATGTTTTTGGTCACAATCTGAATAACAAGTAAATTTGAAGATAATGTAATTCTGAGCTATTTAAAGAAAAAAAAAAAACAGCATATGGCATTACTTACCAATTCAACCAGTTTTTGAAGAAGCTCTTTCTTCTTCTCCACATGAGAAAATTCCACTTTGGATGCAGATGGTGGCATATTTTCCTGGAAAAAAAAGTAGATTAAACAATCTAATTAAAATAAAATTTTTATGCACACAAATTTAAACTGTTGTAATGACATAAACAGTTAAATAAGTATGTATGCATAAAAACAAAATTACCAATTACCAAGTGTTACTTGTCTACCTCAAGTGATTTTTCATTTAACTGCATTAAAAAGGTTTTAACTCCAAAGAAACTGAAAATGTATAGTTGATATTATGGCTTAAAAATCTAAACAAGTCATTGACATTGAGATCTGAGCCCCCTTTTATTGTTGTGCCCACCTTCAAATTTAGCTTGAAAGTTAAAAGAAAATTTTGATATTGATCTAAATCTAAAATTCTTCAACATTTATCTTAATCCAAAAATCCTGAATACTGTCCTTAATCTTTAAGAAATTTTAACTCTTAATTCAAAACACTTCAACAGTGATCTAATGTAAAATACTTTAACACTGACCTTAATCCAAAATACTTTAAGACTGACTTTAATCCAAAAAAAATTAACAATTGCACTGATCTAAAAAATTTGAAGATTCATCCTAATTTGACAAATTTATTCTATCAAAGTGGACAAGACAAGAAATCAACAGTAAATTTTATCTAGTTACATTGGTTCCCAGAAAATCATTAAGCACATAAAGGTATGACTTTTCCTGTCCCAGGGCTTCTAGGATGGCAGGCTCCTGACCAACATGGTTTGAAAATCCAGCATTTGTTAGCAAGGTTCGCATGATGTGACTTGCCAGCAAGTCTGGAAATGCTGCATCCTCCAAGTCTGGGCGACAGGATATAACGCTGAGGGAAATCAATCAAAAACAAAATATTCAAATCTAAGGTAATCAAACTCATACAAAATTTTATCTCAAGGACATTTTCTAACACTTGCCTCAGCCGGCACATACTATAAATCACAAACTTTTGAGCACATAACATTTCAGTAAGTTTAGTAAAACCAACTAATTGCTGAAAAGTTATGCCAGCTAAGTTTTCTGATGACACAGATACAATTTAAATGCTAACAGACTACTGGAACAAAACTGTTATACAAGTTTGTAATCAGTGTTGTTATGTACCATGTTAACTATGGAATAATATTATTCTTTGAACAGGAGGACTGGTAGATGTTGCTTTTTTCCTCCATAACTTTACTTGAAAATATATTATGGTTGGCAGAGAGAATCTTAAATGTGAGGTAAGAATCTCTTATACCTGAATAAAATGATTGTGCTTCATTAGTTGGTGTTTAAATGACACAGCATGCAAGCACATTATCAACTATGTTCAGGAATGGTACATTCTGCCAATTTCAATTTTTAGCCATTGATTATTTGTTAAATTTTATACACATTACTTTTATCTAATGTTATTTGGATTTTAAAATATAACAGGTAAATTAAATACTACTCACTGCAAAGTGAAGTGTCTGTCAATGTTGTTTACCATGGGTATTTATTAGCATATACATTGCTTCTACTTTCATGCAAGTCCAAATAAAAGTAACAAAGAGTGGTTGTTAGAATTCACTGTGATCTCACAGTACAACTGATACATGTTCACTTGCAGCTTTATATAGATTTCTGACTCAGCCTAACTTCATAAAAGTACATAAAGACCCACAAGACAGTAAAGCCAAGGAAATGGAATCAGATGATAGTTACAATGACAAGACCACAATGAATTACTAGATGACAATGGAGGTTTTCAGAACTTTATCTGACAATGACAATGAATTCCTGGACTTTGCACCAGATGACATTAAATAGTGACATTTATAGGATACTCTGAATTAAAAAAATGTAGACTTAACATTCACTATTTGGTTGGAAGATGCTTATAACGAAAATAATAATGGATACTGTGAATTGGATCATTCCAAACTATGGCATGTGACCTATAATTTAATTTATGGATTTATTACATAAATGGATATAAAATCTCAAGCAATACAGATATTAATGAACTTAATTAAGACTAACTGTAAATATACAATTTATTTGTGATATGTTCCAATCAATGTATTTTACATTGGTTCTGTTGTTTTTTACCTACCTACCTATTTATCTATTTTTTCAAAGTGCAATTCTGATTTGATGACAAGTCACCCCTTCAGACAGATCTGACTTCATAATACTCTGTTACTTATAGGAGGTCAAAATCAAACTGTTTTTTTATTATTCTTGAAAGTGGAGAGGAGGAGTCAACATACAATCAAACTGACTTATAAGTGAGTAAATATAGTAACATCACTCTGTGGCAGTTAAAATTTTTGTCATAAATGGGCAAAGTCCATGTTAATTAGAACCAAGATACAAATATGAAAAACACTGAAAAATTATACACAACATTCATTTTAACTAGTCTGTATGTCTAACATTCACTGAATAATCATCAAGTAATCAAACTGCAATAAGCATTATTATGTGCTAAATCTGAATATTGTATTACATTACCCTCATATGTTTCCTTTTAAATTTATAAAGCAGTTTTGCTTCATCCATTTTTTTCAATCCATGTTGTGAAGTTTAAACGGATCCCTCTCCTTCCAAATTTGTTAGTAATATAACACCCAAGTATCACACTGAGAAAGCCTGTTTTATATAACTTCTGCCACCATTGTTTTTAAAGTATAGACTGGTCTGCTATCTATATATACTATTAAAATATAATGAATCTTTGAGACATATTTTCACATTGAAGAAAATCATCTCTTTTCTTATACACACTGTCACACAGAAAATAATAAAAGTACATGGAGATTTACATTGGTCAAATGTATTTTTGCTATTCTTATGCAGCAGTCTTCTGTTTTGAATATTCTCAAATTAATATGTGTAAGACTGAAGAGATGATAATAAAAATGAGAATCACAACTTATTTCTTCATTTTTGTTGTTTTATTTCAAGAACCAAAAAAGTGTAATCCATTGTTGTGTATATTTAATTTGCATTGTTTGTTACTTTTTAAAAAATTCATTATATGCTATGAGTTACAGAAAATTGTATTCTGTAGGTGACCTTCATCAAAATCAAGTTTATTGTCTACCTGATCAGAATCATTGATATTTTTTAATTTTCTGTAAAAACTATTACATAGCTAATGTTTCTTCTATGAGTGTGGGTTTAAAATTAAGATCATTATCATTGTTTGATTCAAGTATATTGTGTTTACCATGCTCTTTATTGTGATTTTTGTAGCAGAATCTTCTAGAATGGAAGTGTCTATTAAATAACATTTTTTAAAACAGAAAATGATAATTATTGTTACCAAGGTCAAGTAGAGGGCCTTATAATCTTGGTTAAGGGGAAGATTATTTATTCATGCTTTAAGATCTCAAAGCACAATCATTGTTGTCTTTAGTGTTTGATTTGGTTGAAATTATTTAATTCAAATTATTCTTATCTGGAAATAAAAACTGCTCTATAACATTCTTGGAAAGAGACTTTAATTGGGAGTTATAGTGAATTCAAACAAGGAAATCTTTGATTACATTACTGTGATTCAACAAAAATTGTTGGCAAATCATTACAATTCAGGACATTGGTACATTAGTACAATAAAGACTACTGGCCACTTCAGACACATCAACACCTTCAGCATTGGAAATTATTTGGAATATAACTAAAGTTATTGAGAACTTTATTAATTATGACTTCTGTTAGTAATTCTAGAATTATTTGGGATTGAATTCACAATACCATAAGTTTTTTTTATATTTTCACTTTGTATCATAGGAAAAAAAAATAATTTTTTGAATTTTACAAAACTCTTTGGCTTTTGTTCTTTTCTATTACTTATTTTAAGAACCTAGAATCATAGTACCATATACAGGCAAGCATAAGATGAAATTAGGTTAAAAAAGCTTAATGATTACACCAAAAGAATAATGGTTGGCATTTATGCAGTCAAAACAACTGGTATGATTGCCCAGAGCCTGAATTAAGTTCTGAGGTGTTTTTATTCAGAATGACAATAAATGAGTCATACTTAATTACTTAAGTGGACTCAGATATTAAGGATTTTGACTTTTGTCTATAATTCAAAAGAAAAGAGTATTTTGAAATCATGTAGGAGATATATCATTCTGTGCCAAAATACTTTTCCATTATTACATGGCTTCAAAAGTTTTTTTTACTAGTTTTATTTCAGGATTATTACAATAATGAAAAATGAATTGTTTGAGGAATGATTTTTTGCAATGGTTTGTCTTAAGTTTTTTCCACAAAGCTCTATTATTATTATGACTTTATTTAAAGAGGGTAACTCAATTAGCTAAGAACTAATCTACCTTGAGGCCCTCATTCAAAGGAATTTATTTTTGCTGCATCTATGTAGCCATTGTATATACTGGGTTTGGAAAGAGGAAATAGAGTGGACATTTCTAATCTCAACTGGAATATTATTCCAGAGCAAAGTTCCAGAATATTGGAAACTTTTTTAAAATAATTCCTTATTTGGTTTGGGAATTTTGTAATGTTTGGTAGACATTGATTGCAGATGGGGAGTATTTCCAGGTAGCCTATACTTTAATAGTGATTGTAAATATTCAGGAGCATTATTATTGGCTATCCTGTACATTAATTTGGCTTTTCTTAAATAGATTCGGTCTTTAATAGGTAGTATTTTTAACTTACCAGCTAAATTTTCCTTGCTTTCTTTCTGGATTGATATTAACTCAAAAGCTCTTTTTTGGAGATGTGCCAGCTTTGCTAAGTTTTTATCATTTGAATTACCCCATACTGTATTACAGTAGTCTAAATAGGGTTGTATGTAACTGTTATAAAATAGTTTTCTGTGCTTTTCTGGGAGGAAGTGTCTTATCCTACTGAGAAGCCATAAACTTGAATTGACTTTGTTACTGATAGGTTTGATATGTTCAGTCCATGATAGGTTATTATCTACCAATACACCAAGTAGACTATCATGACAGACCATTTGCAACCTTTTATCTTTCCATGTCATAGTTCATCGCTATCAAGTTTGTTTTTTTTTTTCATGTTGAGATAAGTAAATTTTAGTTTTAAAAGGATGTAACCCACTGCAAGAAGTGTACCAGAATTGCAGAATAGGGTGTGATAGGTTCACATTACACATACACCTCTCCCTCTAAAACTTGTGTACAATGAGGTCCAAAACAAAAACCATGCTATAAGCAAGGTTGTAAGTTATCAAGGGACTTCCATGACAATATGAAATGATTCCATCCTCACTGGACATTGAGAAAACCTTGTAGGTGGGTGTGATGAGCAAACTGGTCTATTTAATGGCTGAATACTAGTTTTAAAATCATATGGGAATAATTGTTAATAAAGTGGTTTTCTTCTAATGAAATTATTTATTTTTATGTAAAAATTACCTTAACTTTCAAGATACCCAACCGCTGAGAGACTGTTAACATTATTCCAACTGATTTCAACAACCTTTATGTGTACGCAAAAACACTATTACATCACTACTTTATGTCCTTGTTGAGCAGTCTGTCTGGTTCCCTCACCTATCTGCTCCCTGCTTTGTTTTTTACTCTTGTCAAATGCAATGCTCTGAGCATACTAAGCAGGCAACCAGACTAGTTACTGATTCGAATTTACAAGAACTAAATATTCCTTTTATTAAAACAAGGAACATTAGGTCTGTGAAACAGCCATTATTATCACAAGTCATTTTTAAAAATTGTTCTATTAGGAAATATTAATGCTATGATGTAATTGCAATTGTGAAACTTCTCTTCCATGAAAAAATCTCTAAACGCCAATTCAGCAATTACTAATAAACTACAAACTCTGAAGCTTGTCATTAATAAAACATATCTTGTCTTGTTATCATTGATCACATTTGTGAATGAGTATGCTAATTTAAAATAATGTAAATACATTATGTTCACCCCAATTTTTTTTAAACAGTGTTCGATTGATCACTTGAAATGAGTTGACCTAACACTTGACCAGGGCTTCTAGCCCTATTGCCAGTTGGACTTTTAACGTTTTAGTTATTACACCACCACCTTTTTTTGATACAAAAGGCATAAGTAATGTTACAATACAAAGGAGGCCAGCTTTTAATTCATTGCAACAATACAACAAATATGTACACAAGTTCATTATTAAAACAATGCTGGTACTTAATTAGGTTCCCACAGAAATGCTCATGGAGACAGCTGTTATGACAGACTGACATATTTCACATTTGAATACAACATGGCACAGTTTTCATTATGATCATTACACTTAACCCAAACTGAAAAATATAACTAGAACATGCATTTCACTTAATAAAGAGACTTATATAATTGGTATTTATTTATTCAAGTGCTGCTTCAAGTAGGTATTAGAGACATTTTCATTGATAAAAATTTCATTGCATACTTTTTTTTGACAGTATGCCAAGAACGTTGTTTGGAACAAAATTTTAACAAACTATGTGACTTCTTATTATTCTTCATCTTCAACAAATATAGGTCAAAGTTTTAGTACTTTCTAGTTTAAAAAAATGGGATCCATGACTGACTCCACATTAGAAATGGGTTTGCAAGTTTTGAGGGTGCAAGTT
The DNA here is from genome assembly GCA_016746295.1 of Potamilus streckersoni. Taxonomy (NCBI): domain Eukaryota; kingdom Metazoa; phylum Mollusca; class Bivalvia; order Unionida; family Unionidae; genus Potamilus; species Potamilus streckersoni. The sequence goes on from JAEAOA010002348.1 coordinate 2,489,606, forward strand.
ATCAAAGGGAGAGGTGTAACGAGTTAAGCAATTAATCAGTCTAAAATTAATCTGGCCCCAGGATTTTAAAAAATGATCTCAATATAACTCAGGTTTAACTAATATTCCTGATGCTTGTCAAAACTCAGACTCAGCCCTATATCTTGACATATAAGGAGTCAAAACTCAAACTAAATAAAAACTTCTGATGTCTGATGGACTAAAACACAGATGATTCAATCTGATTGGTTAAAATTCTGATAATTCACACTCTAATGTCTGACATCTGATGTGCCAAAAAATACTTAAAGAGTTAAAACTGTTGATGTCTGACAGGCAAGTCAATAATGACTTGAGCTAATCAGATATCAGAATTTTTAGTTCATTTTGAGTATGAATATGAGAATTAGTGGTAATTTCGGAGTCCACATACATACAATTTCAGTTAATCAAATTCTCAGATGTTATTTTCTGAACTCTTAAAAATATCTGATAATACCTTACTTTATTGCAAAATATTGTAAATCTATTTAACGAGTCTGGCCCCTGACATAAGTAGATTAAGACCACATACAACAGTCTGTGGGAGATGGTGATCTGTTTGCATATTCATTGCAAAAGTTAATTTGCAACATTTACACTTTTTTGAGATTTTAACCATGCATAGTAAAATGATACCACATTGTTCTTGCAAAATATTTTAAAGTTTTTTTCAATGGAGATACACATTTTTAAAGTATAAAATCTAGAATGTAAAAATCTAGAAGTCTAGAATTTCTTTAAAAAAAGTCAATAAACAGAGCAATCTAACCAAAATCAATGAGTTTCCTCATGAAATCAGGAAACATCATATATATGATACCCACTGAAGTTAACCTAAAGGCATTTTCATTCAGACTGAATATAGCCAGGTAATATTATGTATAAGATACATAGTAATGTTCTGGCCAAAAAGGCCCCTAGATTAAGACAGAATGCAGCCAGAAAATATTAAGCACATGAAACTTCTTGATGTTCCCCAAAAGGCCCCAACTCATTATTCATGCAAAGCATTGTTTACAAATGAAATAGTTTACAATATATGTAAGGACTGATACAAGGCAGTTGTACAGAAATGCCTATATGGAACTGCACCAGTGTATCTACAGGATTTATTTATACTATAATCAAAACATTACTGACTGAAATCAACATCACATGAAAACCATCATCATTAAAACCAAAAACAGCAATTTAAAAAAGTTTTCAATACTTTCATACAGTTCAGTCAAACAAGCTTTCACTGCTAGCAAAATCTGCATAAAATATTACAGTATTTAAGAAGAGATATCATGAGCATGTATGTGTTACCAATAAATTATAATATAATTTAGCAAATATAATAAAGACAATTTAAAATAAAATCCAACCACTATTATCTTTGAATAATGTGAATTGTTAAAATTTGTTCTTAAGAGGGCCCCAACAAAAAAAAGTCCTTGATTAAATGAGTCACACAGTATAAATAAACTATGATTATTATTATTATTATTATTAAGGTGCAGTAACCAAAGTTAGAAGGGCTGGCATTAAGTACCATAACACTTCTCATATTGAGGAATGACAGACTTTAAACAAATACGTCTTCACAATACAAAGCTGCATGTCAAACAAAGTTGCAATGCAACCAATATTGGTGAAGTAATGCTGCAGGAACCAAAGATAGGGTATTGGACAATCAAAGGCCATAACACTTAAATGATATTGTGGAATGCTAGAAATCAAACTCAGTTTAGGTTTAAACAATATAACGGTGTGTTAAATTTGGGTTGAAATTCAAGAATCATTTGTGCAGATATTCTGCAAAAACAAACTCTGGGGAATGAGAAATTAGGGGCCATAACTTGTCTAATTGTTGAAAATAAAGGCATTTAATGTCTCATTAATATAAAGCTGTATATAATGCTTCAGAAACTTAAGTCTGGAGGCTGTACAGTCTTTGCGGTAAGTCTATAAATGAGTTCATGGAGTGCTGGAGGTTGAACTCATTTAAAGACTAATTATTTCTAATTATAATAATGCTGCATTCTATATTTTCTTGAAATCATATAAACCTTGGTCAACTTATGCTGTGGAAACCAAAGTATGTGGTGTGGACAGCCAATCAGTGTAAATACTTAATGAGCACAACACAAGATGGTAGAAACTGAACTTATTAAAAGTCATATCAACATAAAACAGTATTCTAAAAATGGTTGTTGTTCGTTAATCTTTGGTTTGTTAAGTTGCTGAAGAAAAACTTAGGATGGGGATTCAGGGAAAATAACTCTTGTAAATAAAAACACTGAAAGGCTAAAAATTACCCTTTTGACATTTCAGCAACATAATGTTGCATACAAAAGTTTGTTAACATCCAACAATTCCCATCTTGTTTGAAGCAAACTGCTGACAGATGAACATGCAAAAATGATTACTAGCGGGATTAGCTGACTTCAATGGGCAGGTTCCTCATTAACTTTTAAAAAAGATTATTCATTACATGAAGTTCTGTTTTGATGCCAGGTTAATCAGATGGTTCAGCAGGCGAGTTTTTCCGACCCCAGCGGCTCCACTCAAGATCAAGTGTTCCTTTTTGTTTTCCTCCTCCTCTAGTTTTTTTAGTTTAGCCTGGAAAATCTTTATCTCATGCTCTCGACCTATTGAAAAGAACATTTTTATTTTTGTCAGAATTTAATTTATTCAGGCCCATATTGACATTCTTTCACACAGAGGGACAACTTTGTAACTGATTTTAAAGGAGTGAAATTTATGAAACAAAACTTATAATACAAGAGAAATTAAACTTCGACATCATGCATACTAGCCACTCTGATGGTCATGTCTGATACTCTCTTCTGCAAAGTGACATTCCCAGATATACTCATCTCAAGGAGGAAAACCTTACTTACAACAAGTTCCAGATACTATTTATGTATCAAATTAGACAGTTTCAAATAAGTCAATCATGCAGACAAAAACCACAATTAGGACCAAGATTGATGCAAAACAGACAAATAGCACTGTTTTAGACACATTCAAACACATCAATCATGCAAACTTGACAGTCAGGACCAGACTGATATGAAACAGACAAATAGGACAGTTTTCAGACACCTTTGAATACATCAATCATGCAGACAAGCTCCATTGTTGGGACTAAGATCTATTGAAAACAGACACAGATGACAATATTGATCTAAAATATAAGCAAAAGTCTAGGTCAATGAGGTCACATGTAGAGAAATACACATAATTCTCTAGGAGGGTTTTTTTTTTGTTCTCCAGCAATATAAACATCTACTAAAAATTAGAACTTTGTATGTGATAAGGCAAGGGTTCAACACAACTACTGGCCCATTGGTCTGTGGCATGCAGTCTGTGAGGACAGTAAGGTAATATTAACAGCCAACAGACTATGGGGCTTGTTAAATTTTCTTAAGTCATTATTTTATTTCACTGGGAGGACAAATTGATTTTATGTATGGTTAGTTGAGTTTCATTTGAACTGGTTCTGCTGGTCAATGGGAAATTCTATGTTAAGTTAACCCCTGCAAGATAGAGTGCCCGTAATCAGAATGAGTCCTTTATAACTAGTCAACATGAACTTTGGAATCCTATTTGTCACAGAATTGTATAAACCTATTTCTTTATTAAATACATGTACTCAGGTTTTGTTTCTTGTGTACAACGATATCTGAGGTTGGTTGATGTATATTCTACATTACTTTGAACACAGTGAGTTTAGTTCATCATATGCTGCACACGAGAAGAGCTTTCGATGGGAAAACTCTGAATACATGAATTGCACAGACGATGTAAAGCTACATTGCCTGTGTATAAATGCTTTACAGTATGATCAAATTGACACATTATGGAAAATTTTGTCAGTTGGCGGTCTACTTTGAGACTTGCATATCTCCAGCTGTAGAGGTATGTAAGTTATTTATTTCTTCTGTGTATTGTAAGTTATAGCTACTGTACTACCATGTTCATTTTCATATTTTCTATTTGTTTCTGTGACTTAGCAAGAACTTACAAAGCTGCATTTACTTAAGAAACGTTTAATGCTATAGGAATCATATGATTCACTGGTTCACTTCTGAACCTGTTTATTGTTTTGTAATGCAGGACTGATAATGTATTGTTTATAACTTGCTGTATATGACTTCATTATGTGTTACCATAAATACCTGTATCATGCATAGTACATGGTATTGGATGTATTTTCAGGCGATGATGGGAGCTGATCCATGGTGATCAGAGCTGACCATGGCAATTAGAACAAACCATGGCAGTTGTGGCGCTGATCCAAGGGGATCTGAGCTGACAGTAGCTGTGGAGCTGACCATGCTGGTCATAGAGACTGTGAAGCTGATGATGGAGATCATAGCTGACAGTAGCTGTGGAACTGACCATGCTGGCCATAGAGACTGAAGCTGATGATGGAGCTGGCAATGAAGCCGTTTTGATGGTGGCTGTGCAGATGAGAGAAGTGTGTTACAGGTTGAGTAGCAGATGATTGGGCATTACAGACCTAAGTGATGGTTGCTAAATGTTTGTCTGACCTAGGAATCAATGGTGGTCAGTGACTACCTATAACCTTTGCTTGTTTGGCCAGTGTGACTGATGGAGTGTTTGTGTTGCTCCATACATGAAATCTTGTGGTCGTGGGCTAATTTTGGGGTCTTGTTATTCCCAATGTTTAAGTGAAGAGATATCTTATGATATCTGCCTTATTATCATGTTACTACCTGAGTAAGATATAAGTTCCCTGTTCTGAGTGAATACTTCATTTGCTTTACTGAGTAAAATATCAGTTCACTATTTTGAGTAAGTAAAATATCAGTTCACTATTTTGTTTGAATACCTTTCATGTATTCTCATTCGTATCATTTTGTGATATACCGTTAATCATTCTTTCTTTTTGTCCTTGTACCATATAAGATCATATATTAGTATTTGTATTTGTTGCATTAGTAGGTTTGCATGAATTATGTTATTTCATTCGTCCAAAAATTTGGACCAATACATGCAAATATCAACCATATTTCATTTCTTATTAAAATCATACATCATTAAATATTGTATTTGTATTACCATCAACAGTGTTTGTTGTTCATCTGAAATCCCAACTTGGTTATCTTGTTACACCCATACTTTGTTCAATACCTGATATCTTGCTGAAGTACCCGAGTAAGCAAATGATTTTTAAAAAAGGTTTGAATTCGAAAAGGGTTGTTCTGCAATAATCAAGTGTAACCAATTTCAATTTAACTCCTTAGTCTTGTTCTTCTGACTCAAAATGAAACATCATGCAAATATTGAAGGCAATATTCAATCTTAACTTTGAACATTAATAATGACTTGTGCTGGACTAATGTCCATTCAAAGTTTCCATCATTTCAATTCCACGGATAGAATTTTGGATTGATGTATTAAATGAGAGATTTAGGACAATTATTGTTGCCATTTTGTGGATTGTTTCCATATATCAGTTGTATTTCTCAAAACTGTATAGCTATAGCCCAATGGAGAAAGAATTAATGCATTACAAAATGTTCTATAGCCTCAGAGGAAGCTAACCTTTTATCCTCTGCAAAATATAAATTCTTAACTTGGCTACAGAAGAAATGTGTTTCACTTGTTTGCACCTGCATATATTGTCAATTAAATTTAAAAGCCTTCTGAAAATCAATGTATTTAAAACCAATTATCCTGTCCATAGCAAGCAACCATTTTTCTTTTTAGTTTTGTTACTGCTAACAGGAGTGGTTCTATCTAAATCTAGATTGGGAGAGATGAATTCAAAACAATATTTTGAAACTTAACCATAGAGATGTTTGGAAACATATCTTAACAAATACTTTAGAGGTGTTGTCAGGATTGATACTGATCTCTAATTATATAGACTTAATTTTGAACCCTTTTTATAAACAGGCATAACATTAGTTGCATTCAGCTCGAATAGTTAACTGTACATTTTCAGGGATTTTAGATATAATAAATCTTCAAACTTCATATTTTTTAAAATTAGTATTTGATATATTATTTGTTACATTAATGAAATACTTATAAGACTCATGAATAGCAACACCTGCAAAATCTGTCTCAATACCAATGGAGGGCATGTTATTTCCTTATGTACAGCAAAAACAGCACCTGCCTATAGTGAGTGTCTCAATACTGTCTACTGCTGCCACTATTTCTTGTTACTGTTCTTTTTCAAAATCATTTATAATCCTCCTGGAAGAAGATATATTGGCATACAAAACACAATTCAAAGAGTAAAAGAATGCTGTTTTCCTCTTCTTGCTACAGTTGCAGATTATTTTAAATCATGTTATTACTCTAAAACCCGAAAGGTTACAGAAGTCCATAAGACAAATGCTATTGTCGCTTTCTTTATTGATAGTGCACCACTGTTTTATCTAATATTCAACTCACTACCTTGTACAATGCTTAGAAATAGTTACATTTTCAAAGCATTAGATTTATTTTCAAAGTTTCTGTTGTACCAGTTTCCAACAAGGATGAACACACTGTATTAAAAGCCCTTTTTCAGCTTTCAAAACATATGGTGAATGTGACACACTGATATCAGATCATCTTTAATGACATGTGGAGTATGTAACACACTGATATCAGATAGGCATTCATGACAAACTGGTGTATGTGACACACTGATAGATCAGCTTTCTGTATTTCAAACATGGATCTATTCTTTAACTTTGATTTTTTATTAATGCTGTATGGGGCATATAAATGGATTTAATCTGCACTCACAGGCAAGTGAATATTTTCCTTAATTCTCAAATGGAGCATAGGTTTAGGACCAGTATTAGCCCCTTATCTTATACTCGATAGACACTATCACCAAGCAAATTTCTGGGCAAATTTTACAGACTAACAGTAATTAAATATGTTGAAAGTTTAAACACAATGCTCACTGATTTACAGTACATTTAAACTCTCTATTTTTATGTTTTTTATTAATACAAGAAATTTTGATGAATTGAAGTTAAAGTGATAATTTAAGAACAGAATAAAGATATCAAAGTTTTTATCAATTTCTAACTTGTGGACTAGATTTTAATATCCATTTTGATATATTTTAACAATAAAATTCTAAACAGTATTGCAGTACTGATCTGTTTTCTTCTCTTTGTTTTACTTAAACAGTAAAAAAAATTTAAAATGTAAACATGCATTTCCCTCATGTCTCTCAGTGATGTTGCTAGCACTTTACGTAACAGATCAAATACTTCTAAAATGGGTCACAAATGACATAGCTAATGCTCTCTGTCACATGTCTACCTTTATGTTGCAAATGCTTTCAGTATTATACTCAGATTTACTAAATTTATTCCACTGTAATTTGAATACACAAATTTGAGGTGCCTCCACTTAAATTTGCTTCTAAAAACATATTTCAGCTGACCATATTTTTGAGACTATGAAGCTTCAATGATTTTATCCATGTTTATTACTGTAGGTGAGTTACATTGTGGACTGTCTCTTGGGCATTAAAAAGGGGGATGGTTTTGTCCAAATATGAGGCATTTCTAACCAATGCCCTGAATCTTGACATGATTTTTTGAGTCATTCTTACTTTATCTGGATTTTTAAATACAAGATTTCAGTGGCAAAGCGCATGCACACACACATGCATGCACACACACATGCATGCACACACACACACACACTTTCTCTCTCTTTATTTGTAAACCCATACAAATATCAATTTCCCAGGATATTAAATCCCCTACTTCTCTGAAAAAACCAAACAAGTTCGCATATGGTATGTGTCCATCATAAATTTTCCCATAAAAATGACAAATAAACTTTCTAGGTTATAGCATTTAGCATCATTTTATCTGACTGAGAAACTGCAGCAAGTGAACACAGAACTTTTAAAAAGCACAATACATTTAACATTAAATTTGAAATTTATCTTCTTTTTTTTTTATTCCATTTTGAAAGACATTAGTGTGTTTATATAGTTAAGCAGAAACATATCCTTTAAAAAAACTTTTGTTTCAGCCCTGCACAATCAATCATTCAATGCTTATGATTTCAAAGTTTTTTTTATCAATTCTCCTAAAGTATACTATTATATCTTTTTAATAGTTTTATACAAACTTAAAATAGCACAAACAGAAATTGATAGGTAAATTTTACATTTAATTTTATACCATATCCTTGGTTATTGTTGGCCATGTGTACTAAGAACCCTATTTGAATGAATGTTTTCTTTCTTTTAACTGGTAGTCAAATGGCTTGACATAAAAAAGAACCTTTTCCAAAAATTAACTCCTGCTTAGAATAAATTATTTTGTCATGTAGGGCAAAATCATGTTAATTATTCTTTTGTTTCATCCAGACTGTACAGTGCAAGGCTTCTGAATTGTATGCCATTCCAACTTTAAAGGTACTCTATTTGTACTCATTAGTAGTTTATACTCATACCTGTGCTCATAACTCTGATAAGGAAAGAATGACTTAGGCTTATATTATAACTTACCAAAACAATAGAACATGTATTTGAGCACATTAACAAGTACTAAACCCCATGACTGCCTTCAACTCACCTAAAATTGGATACAAAAAATTGGGGATACTTTTGGGTATGCGAGCAGCCTGTTCAAAATGTTCTATAAACTCTCTGATGACACCAACATCACGAAGGCCCTTCATTTGTTTTGTGATGAGGATATCAAAGTTTGTCAATGGTAGACGACTGGCTTGGAAAATGCTGTCATCACAGGTGACCTTGTCAGGATAATGCATCATCAGGCGAGCGGCCATATTGACCTTCCTTCCAATCACTGCAGAGAAGATAAGGAAAGTAAAATAAACTATGTTGCTTTCATAGCTTTAGCTACTGCAATAGACCATGATGTCATTCTTTTTAAAGACTTCTATGCAATATCTATTTTGAAACTATTTAGAAAGCTGTATATCCCCTTAATGTCAGCTTATATATTAAATCTGACAAAATATCTCCATTTTGAAATAGAGACATTAGGATGAAGTCAATGTCAGTGAATAGCAGAATTATTTGATGTCATTGATGCAAACATAGTTATAATCAATCCAATTCTGATGTAACATGGAACTGTGACCACCATAACTTGTCTTTTGAACAGGATTGACATGAATGGTTTCATGTCCCATGTAAAGTGATCCTCTATGTAGGCATTGTTGATTCTGGATAATGACCAATGGGTCTCAATGGCCTTGACATTTGATCTAAGTATCCAGTCTTGAAATTAACTTAATGTGCATAAAAACTCTTTTTTAAACTTACCATGACTGACCTCATATGTTGCTTTATTAAACCAAGTGCAAGTCATCCACAAAGTTTGGTCAAGAAATTATTTCTGGAACAAAATTTATTCTGCAAAAACCAATTTTTCTTTCAGCTGCAATGACAATAATCTTTGACTATGCTTCTTCCATATTTAATAATCACAAACTCTGATCAATGTATACAGTCTAAAACTATATTTTATTGCAAAAACCATGTTGCTTCTTTCAGATAATGTGACCTTGACCTTTTATCATTCCAGCAGAAATTCAATAGGCTTTTTTATCAAACAGAAGTCATCCACAATGTGGAAAGTACATCATCAAGAACTGAAATTATTCTGCAGAAGCCATTGCTTTTCTTTCAGTCAGTGACCTTGATCTTTGAACTTTTCACCAAAATTTACAGACTTTTTCCTTACCTCAAACACAAGCCATCCACATGGTGAATTCTTTTTTAGCTTTGGAGGGCTAAATTTGTGAGGTATTATGATCAGGGAATGTATCAAAAGAAATTAAATTTTATTATAAACTATATTTCTTTAAGAAAATTTGCTCAATTACATTAATGTTAGGACATAAACTCTGCTACCTCTTATATCCAGCCTTATTTGACATATGAAACATATTTTACTTGCCCATCTTGATACCAATACTATTATAATTAATGCAGATGTACCATTGTGTACTACATAATTGATTTTTGTGTTGAATTGGATACATTCTAGTTTGATTGCTTGATCCAAAGTAGACACTTTTTTTTTACAAAAGATCAACACTTTTCAAGAAACAATGTTGATCTAACGATAGGTAGATATATAGATTTGATTGCAGCATGAATTTAATTGGTCTACAAATTTCAAACGTAAATTAGTACACAATAATACTTGCAGTTTGGTACATGTTTGACAATTATCACATTACATTTTGAAAAAAATCTGTTAATCATTTTTGTGTTACTATTTGTCTTCTCTGCCACTGAGCAAAATCCCATAGATTTCTTAACTATATGATATTTACATAGTCAACATTTTGGGTCAAATAAAATTAATTTTGAGAATGCTGGTGACCACAAGAACTTATGCTCCTATCAGCATGCCTTTGAAGTTTCTTTATTGTACCTCCCTTGCTTGATTTGATACAAAAGACATATTCAAAGTGATAAAACAATACAGGTCTCTTTTAATTGATTTTTTAAAAGGGAATAAACACTTCCTCAAGTTGTTTATTAAAACAGAGCTGGCATGTAATTAGTTTCTCACAGAATTACTCATGGGTTTCAACATTATGGTTGATTTGATTCTTTTTATGTTTTCATAGAAAAGAATATGTTCCGATTATAGTGATTACACTGAATAAAGGATTAGAATGTGAATTTCACATAGTAAGACATTTAATTGGTGTTTATTTCATTCTCTGTTGCCACCTGTTTGCATTTACCAGAAGTTGTCATTGATCACTATATCACCAGATGGTTTATTTACAGTGCATTGACAACTATTTCTCTAAACAAAAAACATACATAATATGTGATATCTTATCATAACAGCAAATTCCACAATATGGCTTATATCTTTATTGGCATTATTCACCATTTTTGATGATAAAATGACCTATGTATTAAGGTTGAATTTACCAATTTACCAATTCTTATCACAATTGTTTTCATATTCAGAACATTTTACAATATATTTTCTTTGGAAAAATTTTGGGATGCATGCCAGACTCCGGATTATAATCAGGTTATCAAGTTATCAGGGCGCGAGTTATCGGAGTGGTATATGTGCCTAATCACATTCATTTTCAAAGAACAGGTAATGGGAAGAGAAAATGCATCAAACCTTTACAATCGATACCCTCTGATAAAACTATGACTGAAGTCCTTACATTCAGGATAAATCTGCTCCTATAAATTAAAGTCAATATAACAAAAGGTAATATGCCAAGTGTGTCCAATATTATGTCTAGGGGCTTAAACTAAGACAATGTACAATGCAACAAGCATTAAATTTTTTAAAATACTATTTTATTTCCTTAAAAAAAATCAAGTAAAATGAAAGAATTAAAAATAACTTACAGTGTATGAATTCCTTAAATATTATCCTAAATTGTACTATCAATTTCACATTAGTCAGGAAACTATCCAAAAGTATTCCTAATGAAAATTCTAATGTGCTTATTTTCTAGCACCAATGAAGAAACAGTTCTATTATCCAAAAAGTTTTACTTCAAGATAATTCTGTGAAAGCAGAATATCACAAAAGTATTTGAAAGTTTCACATAATCCAATGGAAATATTTAAATGTTCATATCCTTGAATATGGCAAGCTGAAAGTGAGCTCTTTGAAGACCTGCCCAAGTGTATAATCCAATACATGATTGATGGGATTACTCTGCATGAAAAGTGTGACCTCTGAATTAATCTGTCTGATTTGGACCATAACCTGGTACTGGAAACACCAGTACAAAAACAAGTATCAGATCAGGATGTATAGGTTGAGTGATGTGCTCACTCTACATACCCCTGCTAAAGGATGTAAATCACAACCTCTAAACTGCCAAATACTATAAGGGTAGCTTCCCACATCACTGATCCTAAAGGGCACCTATTATAGCCTTCATCAAAAAGGTTAGTGACCCTCTACACCTGACCCCAAATGGAACTGACCATTGGGAGGGTAACAAGTAGGCAACCCCTTCATCTGCATCAAGAAGCATCTGCTCAGACCACAATGAATGAGGGGATTCCAGAGGTATCCCTGTGATCCGTCATTCTCTGTTCAACTACTGATCCAGGAACTGATTTATTTCTATTGAGATAATAATCTGATGATCCAAGTTACTGGAAAGGGGACACCACTGGGTTAGAAGGACTGTAGAACTGATTGTGATGGTACTTTTCTTACTGTAGAACTGATTGTGATGGTATTTTTCCCACTGTAGAACTGATTGTAATGGTAACTTTTTCCCACTGTAGAAATGATTGTTATGGTACTTTTCCCACTGTAGAAATGATTGTTATGGTACTCTTCCCTGACTGTAGAACTAATTGTGATGGTACTCTTCCCTGACTGTAGAACTAATTGTGATGGTACTCTTCCCTCACTGTAGAACTAATTGTGATGGTACTCTTCCCTGACTGTAGAACTAATTGTGATGGTACTCTTCCCTCACTGTAGAACTAATTGTGATGGTACTCTTCCCTCACTGTAGAACTAATTGTGATGGTACTCTTCCCTCACTGTAGAACTAATTGTGATGGTACTCTTCCTTCACTGTAGAACTAATTGTGATGGTACTCTTCCCTCACTGTAGAACTAATTGTGATGGTACTCTTCCCTCACTGTAGAACTAATTGTGATGGTACTCTTCCCTCACTGTAGAACTAATTGTGATGGTACTCTTCCCTCACTGTAGAACTAATTGTGATGGTACTCTTCCTTCACTGTAGAACTAATTGTGATGGTACTCTTCCCTCACTGTAGAACTAATTGTGATGGTACTCTTCCCTCACTGTAGAACTAATTGTGATGGTACTCTTCCCTCACTGTAGAACTAATTGTGATGGTACTCTTCCCTCACTTAGAACTAATTGTGATGGTACTCTTCCTTCAGACTATAGAACTAATTGTGATGGTACTCTTCCCTGACTGTAGAACTAATTGTGATGGTACTCTTCCCTGACTGTAGAACTAATTGTGATGGTACTCTTCCCTGACTGTAGAACTAATTGTGATGGTATTCTTCCCTCACTGTAGAACTAATTGTGATGGTACTCTTCCCTCACTGTAGAACTAATTGTGATGGTACTCTTCCTTCACTGTAGAACTAATTGTGATGGTACTCTTCCCTCACTGTAGAACTAATTGTGATGGTACTCTTCCTTCACTGTAGAACTAATTGTGATGGTACTCTTCCCTCACTGTAGAACTAATTGTGATGGTACTCTTCCCTCACTGTAGAACTAATTGTGATGGTACTCTTCCCTCACTGTAGAACTAATTGTGATGGTACTCTTCCCTCACTGTAGAACTAATTGTGATGGTACTCTTCCTTCAGACTATAGAACTAATTGTGATGGTACTCTTCCCTGACTGTAGAACTAATTGTGATGGTACTCTTCCCTGACTGTAGAACTAATTGTGATGGTACTCTTCCCTGACTGTAGAACTAATTGTGATGGTACTCTTCCCTCACTGTAGAACTAATTGTGATGGTACTCTTCCTTCAGACTGTAGAACTAATTGTGATGGTACTCTTCCCTGACTGTAAAACTAATTGTGATGGTACTCTTCCTTCAGACTATAGAACTAATTGTGATGGTACTCTTCCCTGACTGTAAAACTAATTGTGATGGTACTCTTCCTTCAGACTGTAGAACTAATTGTGATGGTACTCTTCCCTGACTGTAAAACTAATTGTGATGGTACTCTTCCCTCACTGTAGAACTAATTGTGATGGTACTCTTCCCTCACTGTAGAACTAATTGTGATGGTACTCTTCCCTGACTGTAGAACTAATTGTGATGGTACTCTTCCCTCACTGTAGAACTAATTGTGATGGTACTCTTCCCTGACTGTAGAACTAATTGTGATGGTACTCTTCCCTCACTGTAGAACTAATTGTGATGGTACTCTTCCCTCACTGTAGAACTAATTGTGATGGTACTCTTCCATAATTGTAGAACTAACTGTGATGGCACTCTTCCCACAGTAGGACAGATAAGTGTGATCATACTCTCCCCAAAATAGGACAGATTATTGTGATGGTAATCTTCCCACTGAAGGACAGATGATTGTGATGGTACTCTCCCCACAAGTTATCGTACTGGTACTTTCCCTCCTATATAAAAGCTAAATTTGCTGGTATTCTTCTCACTTTAACTCATTAATCCTTGGGGCAGGAGGTGGTAGCCTACTTTTGAGCTCTGTAGTGTTAAAGTCATATACAACACAATACAGGTAGACATATGTAGCTTTATGATTATACCAAATAATATGGATGTTCATGTTGCACTAAAAAATACAGAGATAAAAATGTAAATTTTGGGACCCGAGTTTTTTACAGCCGAAATTCGCCCTAGGTCAGAATCCGGTTTTGTGTCTGGATTTTAGACCTTTTGGCCTCAGAGCTAAGGCAAACCAATCTGAATTGCACACAGACAGGTGAACCTTTGCAAAAAGTAGGATAAGATTGGCATTGAGAATGAAGAGTGGTCTCGACATAAAAATGATGGGTCCATTGAGCAAGAAAAAAAAAAAAAAAAACAAACAAGTCCAGCTCTTATCCTTCTGCTAATGCTCAGGCAAAAGAGCCAATGAAAAACCATTTCTAACATAAATAAGCATTAGGTTAACTGAAAATGTCTTAGAGGTCAATGTATTAATATGCATTCAGAAATATCTCCCAAAATGGTTTCCTACTTGCATTTCAGGCGAAAACTGTGCTGGTTCCTTACCCGACTGTAAAGAACCCCAAGTTAGAAAGAGTGCATGTTGAACTTACTGACATTCTTATGGTGACAAATACTGCTTTAGAATACAATAAACAAGGAATATAAAAGTTGAGAAAGTTAAAGTTCTTACATCACTGGAAGCCATTTTTTTGAAAGTGTTATCAATTTGGTAACATTTACAACCAGCAGCCTAAACTAAGCATTTAGATGATTAAACAGTGCAACATTACCAGAATATATTCTGAAGTGGATATATAATACCAATCTATATATATATATATATATATATATATATATATATATATATATATATATATATATATATATATATATAAAGTGGATATCAACTAACCTGAATATTCATGTCTTTGTGGATGCCCAACCACACCACAGAATGTTGTACCTGTTGTAACTCCAATAGAAACTCTCCTGCAAAAACAAATTTAAAAAGCTGTACAATACCAAAGGTAAAAAAATGTTTTCATTTCAGTAAATAATTTGCTATTTTACTGCAGGCTCTTATTACATATAACAAAACCACGTGTACATCATTTCTTAAAATTAATATTTTTTCATGAATTTTGATTTCAAAACTATTTTTCTTCTCCATCAATGCATACACTATCATCCCTGGGTTGATGAACTCTGAATCACATGAAGATTGGATTCCCTGATGCAACTCCATTATCAAGATGGCTGATAACAAAATGCAAAGAACATGTGACTATCTCCACAAGAGCATACACCTTAGCCCCCCCCCACATGAAGCAAGCATCAATATTCACTAACATGTTCTCCTGGTATTGTATAAACACTGCAAGTGCCCTCCTCTAGTGTGATGCATATTAACAAATCAGACTCTCCGATATATATTTTATTTCAAGCTTTACTTACAGGACACCTGGGACCTTGTCTAGTGTCTTCTTCATTCTGCCTGAGCAAATCAAGGCATGAGCACAGTCCTGATCATGTTTGTAGCCAGGAAGACCAAAGATCACCAAATATGTGCAGCCCTGCAAATATTAAACAATACTAAGAGCATTAATTTTGCAATGAAGCACTCATCCATGATAAATACCACAACAACGATTTAAAATTCATTACATAAGTCTAGCCTATCAAGATTTACAATTCCCTGTGGCAGTAACTGGTTCACAGAACTTTGTGCATTGTTGAAACTGACAGGATTAAGACCAACAACTGAAAGAAGCTGAGGGTTTGCATATTTTATGTCCTTTATGGGAAAGTTCAAGCTATACTCTTACTGTTATGTTGTTAACCTCTACTCTTTCACAAGCATTTGACATCATAAAGTGATTCTACATTTTATTAGATGCTACAAGCTGGTTTACATGGCTGAGCCAGTTTTATATTTTCATGAAACATCTTTGCTGGCAGTTTAAATCTATATCCTCCTTTATGTGTCTGGCTCTCTCCTGTGATATGTAATAGAATAGAAATTTGCAACAAGAAAGAGATAAAAGATATAAAGAAACTGAACCAAGTAATATCACTCACTCAGCAACACAAGATGAAGGTTCCAGCAATGATGCTAAAAGCTTGTGAAACAAAAAAAATTAATTCAGAAAAAGCTGTCATTATAAGTCCATTACTAATTCATTCTCAGCATCATATTGTCAGGTAACAATATCCATTCTGTGAATATTAAAAGCATTCTACATTACTTGATATATTTTAAGAAAAAGTGAGAGCCCTGTCAGGCAAATTTTAAGGCATAAATGAAAAAATATATTTAATTTGTATGTTCTACACATTACAACATTGTTATGTATATTGTGCACATGCCTTTTGTCTGTGATTGAGAGTTGGAGCTTCTGTGATTGAGAGTTGGAGCTTTTGTACTTTGGCTTTGTCATGACTTTAAATGGTGAACAAGATTTTTGCTAAAATCTGAGTTCAAGACCCAACCTTGTTTATAAGTTAGTGAAATTTTCCATTGGAAATTTTGGTTTCCGTAACAATCTATTGTATTGTAGTTCAAGTGGGCATTATATATATATATCTATATATATATATATATATATATATATATATATATATATATATATATATATATATATATATATATATTAGGGACTTGATAAACAAAAATTAATCATGACTGTTTTAAGATTGGTCTGTAGTATCATTTATAGTAGTGTTCTGATATAATTTGAGTGGAACTATGTATGTCAATTATTTTTTTTTTAATTACAAAGTGCACACTGACTTTGGACTAAAACATTGGTTTGGAATTATTGAGAACTCATTCAAAGACATTTCTGGATTGTATCACTGTAGCACATCAGAGCATTCAATATTATTGAAATTATTCAGAACATTCTATTTGGATTTGTGATTGGGCATTTGCAATACTTGGTATTTAATTGACAATATCACTGTCTTATTCATTTGTTTTCACAGATACAAACTTTTATTTACATGTAAACAATATATTTGTTGGATATGCCTCTAACAGAAATGGCCTGCATGCAGTGGTGCTTTGCCTCAAGAATGATTGCTTGTGAGATGTTGGAATATGACATACTTACATAGCTAATGGTCCAAGAAATACATATTAAATATAAAATGTATACATAATTGTGTCTATTCCTCTTAGTTGAATATCTATCCCCTATTGAGTGACACTACATGTACAAACATGGGAAAAATGAACCCTGTAACTATCATTCATACTATCATGGCATTGAAAACTTACATGGATTGAAAATCATGGACTCCATATATCAAAACACAAAGAAAAATGTAAACATGCAAGTTAATTTTCCAGTATGACACAATTATTGAGATTACTTCAGTTTTACACACCTGAAGACTGGCACAAATATTGATGTTACTTCAGTTTTCCACACCTGAAGACTGACATAATTATTGAGGTAACTTCAGTTTTTCACATCTGAAGCCTGCAGTTTCAGAATATCTGAGTACTTTTTGTTGACTGTATCATTTTCTTCACAATATAGTTTTTGTAATTATTAAAATTGCTTAAAGAATTTATTTTCATTGAGTAACATCCACATCACTATATGTTTAATCTCTCCCATAGTGCCACAATATACTTAACAAGTGATTTTACATATTTTAGTGTTTCATTACAATGTCAGTGTCATTTTGAGCTGTACAGCAAGCACTAATGTGTACAAAAGTAGCAATCCTTTAGTGTTTAAAAACTGCATCAATCACAGAATCTAAGAAAATTGGTACCCATCAAATAATAGTTAACATGATATTTACACTACTGTAATCCAAACATTAGTAATACTGAACTGACAGTGTAACAAAATGCAATTACCAGTAAGACTGAACTTACATACACACACTTTTGCAAACATTCATGAGATTCATCTATTAGCATTACACCACTGCAATCACTACTAAGATTGAATTGACAGTACATGTACTATTGCAAATATTAATAACACTGAAGTGACAGTATTTACACAACTGAAATTAGAAAGACACAATTGACAATATATAATTAATACAAACATTAGTAAGAATAAACTGATTGCATTTATACTATTGCAAATATTAGTAAGACTTAATTTATGATATTTATACTACAGTAAAGATTAGTAAGACTGAACTGACAGTTTTTAAACCATTGTAAAAAACAGTAAGATCAAACTGAGAGTATTAATAACAGGATAAAAATAAACAAGACTGAAATGACAGCATTCACTCTGTTGGAAATGTTAGAAAGACTTTACTGACATTATTTACTCTATTAAAAATATTAGTAACACTGAGTTGACAATATTAACAATATTGCAAGTTTTAGGAGGAATCAATTGATACAATTTGCACTATTGCAAATATTAGTGAGACTGAATTGACACTATCATACTATTCTAAATATTAGCAAAACCAAATTGACAATAATGACACTAATACAAATACTATGGCTGAATTGACACTATTTAGACTATTGGAAATATTAGTGAAACTGAAATGACGATACTTCAAATATTACTAAGAGTGAATGGGTCAGTAATTCTTCCTGGGGTTTTCCAGGGTTCTTCCTCCACCATTAATACTGGCTGCCATGTATAGCCAATCTTGGCACTATTACAAATGTTACTAAGACTGAACTGAAACTATTCACAACACTATCAACTTTAATTTGTATGAACTGACAATATTCACACTACTGCAAATATTAATAAGACTAAATTTACAATATCTGCACAAATTAAATTATCAATAACACTTCTGCATGGCCCAATTGAAACTATTTACATTATTGTGAATATTACTTTGGATGACTTGCAACATAATTGAAAACATTTTAGTACTTAATTTACACATTAAATATCTATATTATAGTCCACGCCACAAAACAGATTTGTTTTTTTAATCAAAAATATTTTAACTAAGTTTCACTTTGAACTCTCAAAATGGACAAGACAATTCCCCATGGAGAAAAGCACACACACTTGATTTGCATAACACAATATAAAGATTAAGGCTGGAGTAAAATTATTTGTTATCATCATCATCAATTCTCTGAGTTTTACAACTTTGAATCCTGTTTTGATAATACATTGTATACTCTCAATTTATCTCCAGATGCCACCATGGGCAACCGTACAAGAGTTCATAAGCTTTTACTTACCTTATCAAACAGAAACAGTTTATTCAGACAACCTGTAAAAGAGATAATACAAAATGTAAGTAGTATATGATGAGATTCTTATTACAAAATTGGATTATAGACCAGAAACCACCCCCCATATTTTTATTCCATAGACCCCCTTTCCCCATCCAAAACCCTTCTATGCTGACATTTTCTTCAGCAGCCTTTTCTAGATCAAAATGATGACTTTTATGTGACATGATGAATTTTTTGACCAAAAGAGGATTCTAAACCAGAATCATTATCCTCTCTAAAATTTGGAGTGAGGGGATCTAGAAATTTCATATTAAATAATAAAATATTAGTTATAATGTATCATTATAATCTAATCCGACATGTTGGTGTGATGTGTCGAATTTTGAAAACTCTTAGAAGCTTTGTTTAAAGGAATTCTATCAAAGTCAACTTAATTAAAGTAGAAAGGGCTAGAGATAGTTAGATGATTATTTTCATTTCATCTCTGAACGTCAAAAGGGAATTCGTTCTAGCCGACGTAACATGACCGAGTCAGATGCTATGGTACAAGAGAATGACATAAGACCTTTCCCCAAAATCGGCAGGGTAAAGGCGGCATCTGGCTATAGATGATAGCTCAAAGTAAATGATTAATTACGGCATGATTAGTTGTTTAGTTTTCTTGTCAATGCAAACATTCTACGAACAGGTTTAAGAAACTGTCTATTCCGATTGGTTAATATGGATTTATGGGCATAACTCTGTAAGAAATGAAAGGTTTTACTTTAGGGAAATTCTTTAGTCTTCTTCGATCTTTCGCAAGGAAAGTTAGTATGATTCCAAAATTCGAAGAAAGTACATTTTTGTTATTGAGTAAGGGGCCGGATAGTTCTCTCAGTTAGGAGATGGACTATACGTGAGGTTCATGGAAACATAAAGAAACGGCAAAAGGTACGCAATCTTAGTTTCCCGATTTTAATGTTTTTTCATTTGTTGATCTATTTTGCAAATGTATTCTTGATATGATGTATGTATGTATTATTTCATTTTTCAGGATTTTAGTGAAATGCTAGTCATGACATTTTATTCTTTGATTTCCTAATTATCAATTCATTTGGAGAATTGGCAAGATTGAATGTAATTAAAATTTCATTAGATTAGTTTAAAAGATTGCATGTAATTGAATCTTGAATACATAGGAGAGATTAGGAATTTAAATGAATTAAGTTTAAGGAATGATGGGCAATATTTCATAGTTTTATGGATTAACTCTGTCTAAAATGAGTATGACCTAACATTACATGTATATTCATATACTAGTTTGTAATATTTAATTGATCACTTAAGTGTATATCTATATGCTGGTTTGTAATATCTAATTGGTCGAGTAAACTATTTTAGAATAGTTAGATCTGAGGGTCTAAGCATATGTAACTTAAGACTGCTAGATTGGTAGAGTCAGCAGTCGAGTGGGGGTTACATACAGGTTCATTCGGCTGAGTTGAATTTAATTGACCATCCCTAGTGTGACCCGAATTAAGGTCAGGACAAACATAACAGTTAGCTAACAGAAGTTACTGCGGCAGAATTTATGCCTTTTGTTTTCTGAGCCGAATTAATGTAAAATATAGATATACTTGGGAATGTGACCTATTGTCTATTGCGAGACATTTTTATTTATTGAAGGAAACAGCTTTCCTGGATTCACATGAGAAATCCCTGAAAAATCACAGGACGAGAACAAGATCTATGCAGAAATCTAAGTCCAGAGATGATGGTTAAGTCAGAGTTCGACGGACAAGAGTCCAAGATGAAAAAAACTAGGTGATGAAGTCTCTCATCGTTACACTCAAAGGTCACATCACATTGGCAATGAGGATAGCAATTTAACATTGAAAGCAATTTTACATTTAAAGAAATTTGTATTGTCTTTTTTATTTGAGTACATGTTAGTACCATTTTCCTTCTTTTGTAACTAAGTTATTGATTTCTTTTCATTTTAAATTCTGTTGATAAACGGATTAAATTTTATATTTGTTCATTGAAAGCGGGCTCGTATTGTTTTCCTTCAATATACTCGTTCAGTGATCTGCATTCTTCTTTCTATCTATCCACACTGGGTAAATCACACCGCAGAGGTCATTCACTAGCAACGAACCGTAGTGAAAGAGGTTGGTGTGTTATTTTGCACACCACCAATCTGCCACATAAGTAATTTGACATAACAAATTTTTAAAAAATGTAATTCAATAAAATCATGCTCAAGCTAAACTGGCTTAACAGATAAAATAATAAGTAATTGTATCAAAAATGCTGGTTACTATATATGAACAAAATATGGATTGGTAGTTATTAGCAACTGAAAATGATGAATAAGAGGTTGGGTAGATGATCCAATGACATTAATTGATAGCTGATTAATGATATTTTTAATGTTTAAACAAAATTTTATACCCTATCATCACTATACCTTTTTTGATAATTATTTTCATACTTGCTAACTCTCATTGGCGGAATGTCTGTTAATATACTGTCAATAATATGGAACTCACATATTAAGTCATCCACTCTGCAAATAAGATTGTATCTGATCAAGCAATTTTTTATAAGTGATATTTGCTGTTTAACAAGCATTATATTTGGTCTAAAGTCAAAGAACAGTTTTTTTTACATGCTGTTGCAAGAGAAATACCTAAACCTGATATTATTAACATAAATGGGCTTAATGATGCTCCACTTGAGATTATACCAGAGTCGGTCATTAACAATAGAAAATGTGATATTATATGAAGTATTTTACTATAGTATTTATAACATTTATTCATGTACCAAAATTTTTATGATAATATCTGTAATATTGCATTAGTGCATCCACATCATATTTTGGAATTTTCTCTGACATATAACTGAAATCAATGTAAACTAGAATTAATTTTTCATTATACAATATTTGTTTACAAATTTTAAATTTTGTAAAACAATGTACCACTAACAGTTGAATCAAGAAATTCATGAAACTTATTATTGTCAGCTATAAAAATCTCTGTACTTGTTATAACATCTGATGATATTTCTTTATATTGTTCATCTGTCAATAACCTCATTTTTCTTTAACAGTAACAACCAAATGTAATTCCTACTTCAGGTTCACAAAAATCTATTTCATTCATGAAACTACCATATTCTCTTTCTGCTTCATCAATAAACCCAAGTACCTAGCTTATTTCATTCAAAGTAAAATTTTTGTTAACAAGATATTGTCTGTCAATTGCATATGATGCTTTGAAATTTATCAGCATTAATTTTTTGAGTGATTTTTGTTTAGTAAAAGTAATACCAGTAGAAGCATTTATTTTAAACAATAATTGCTTGTATTGTTTTGTAAATATTTTATCAACTACATTGTAATAATTTTGTAATGACAGTTGTTTAGAGTGATGGAGTGATGGAAGTGAAGCATCATCTTCTTCACTAATGTTGCTTTAAGAATGAAACTTTACACCAATACTGTTTGATTGACTTCCCCAATTTTTTTTTGCTTAATATCACTGAGATTATCTATTTCATCATCAAAAATTTATATTATCTTTAGTGATCTGTCAACAATAATCAGATCAAATTATGGGTCTGTTTTACATATCATTTGTAAAAGTGCATTCGAATATGCTTTAATAATTAACTCCATATCCACTGTCATTGTAACTATTTTAACTAAGGTTTCCTTGTCGGGTTAGTACATACTAAGATACTTTTAAAAAATTGTTTTAAAAAGCTATTATATAATTCCTTGTTCCTTTTATCTATTATCCTAGATTCTGCTAGTTTGTTGAAATGATTATGGTTATGGTTGATTTCCCCTCCTGTGCTATCTGCATTAAAAAATCTGATATTATCAAATATTTTTCAAATCAAGCTCAAGCAATATTTTTTTAAAAAAAATTTCAACTTGTTTTTAATCTTCTGGTCTTCTAGAAAATCATCAGGATGACAGTATCTTCTTATAATATCAAAGTTTTCTACTTTTATTAGCTGTGTTCCTTGCATATGCATAAGAAAAATATAAAAAAAAATCATCTCATAATGTAGAATTTATCATTGTAATTGTAAATTTTTTAGTAGTGTTTATTACACATACTGCTAGTGATTTTTTAAAACATTTTTGGGGTACAAATATTATGATAAAATCTCTCGCAATGGTCATAGTTGCTGGTTCAGACTTTTATTTTACAAAGTTAGACTACATTTGATCACAGTGATCATCCCTGATCAACTAGTGTGTATATTTGAAATGCTATTAGTCCTGGGAACTGATGCTCTGCAGTAATAACATAAACTCAAAAATATAAGTACATGTTAACAGTCTTTTCAGTTAGAATTGTAAAGTATTGTGTTGCTGAAAGATGTTTTCTGTACTATACAATACTGTCCAGTTGATGTCATCATTAGATCCCTCCAATTGCCAATTATAAATTCGACCAACACTAGAGTTTAATCGACCATTCAAATGAAGTTGCCAAATAGCAACTGCAATGGAACATTTAATTTTAATCAAAATTTTCAACTTCTCTATTGATGGTTCATTCTTGTCTATCTAAGAAAATGTAATAAGGATAATTTTCCAGATAATATGATGTTGCGCTTACCTCAAACCAAACTCAATGATCAATTGCTTTAAAAGGTGTTGGAATATACACAACATTATTTTTAGCTCATTTTATACCATTAATAGACAGCAGACTGTCAGCATATGTTTCATTTGTCAGTTAATTAGAATTAACTGGAACAAACGTAGTTATTTTTTCATCTCCCATATGATCAAGTTAATTTTGAAGTAATATAGACAGGTTACCTTTCATTGTGTCACCGGCTTTATTACGTTTATTATTGTCAACAGATTTTAGTTGCAGATAACTTACAGCTTGTGTTAGATCTAATGGTGGATATAGTTTCTAACCCAATAATTTTCTTTTACTTGACTGTGACATGTTAAAATATTACCTGTAACTGTCCCACCAGTTTTATCAAGCTTGTTATTATTTATATAGTTTAACTGCAGATAACTTACCGCTTGAGTCTGACTTAATTTGCTAGTGAATATCTAGTCTCTAAATTTATTTTTAAAAATTCCTGGCAAGTTAAGGTTACTGTTTGAATTTCCTCCTGTCAGTGACAGCTTGTTATTGTCGGCTCTTCTTAGTTGTGAGTAACTAACAGCCAGTGTAAGACCAACGATTGGTGGTGATAATCTACTTTCAAAACTAGAATTCATTGATTTGACATAAATAAGTTTCCTGTCATTGTGTTGCCAGTTTTCTTAACTAACGATGACATATAGGATATTGTTGTTTCATCAAATATTTTAAGTGTTGTTCCAAACTTTGTGTAATAGGTCATGTTATATTGATTATATAACATAAAATTATATAACAGCAATGGCAATGATATTAAATTTTTTATACATAATGATTGATCAAGCATAAACTTAACAAACTTTCAGATTATCTCATTGATGGTCATAATGGATCAGGTAAAACAAATGTTATTAAATATTTTGCTCAACAATAACTTTAACTATGATAAGGTATATATGTACACAATTAACCCACAACAGGATACATTCAAATTTTTGAGCGAGTACAACGATAAACTTCGTGATAAACTTGATGCTAGTGATGTTTTTTTTTTAAAAAAATCCTCCAGAACAATTAATTCCAGTTGACAAACTTGATTCATCTGAGCAGAAAATAATTGTATTTGATGATATACTGCTAAACGAGGAGATGAATAAGATCAAATATTATTTTCTCGTTGTTACATAAAAAAAATGTAATTGTCCATCTTGCCCAAGGCTTTTACAACGTTGACAGATTTATCGAGCAAAATACAGAATCTTTTATATTATATCCTGGACTAGATAATTTTGATATAAGAAATATTGCAAATGAGTAATGCAGTGATGTAACGAGAGATAAATTTATTGAATTATATCAAGCAATCAAAGACAAATACAATTTCTTTTTATTTGATAAACTAGCATGTAATCCAGCTAAGATGTTTCATTGTTGTATTGACATGTTTCAAAAGGCGAATTTTGTTCAGCATATAAAAAATAAACAATGGACAAGCATCAACAAAGAATTGAGTTACTGAAATTTATTACAACTTGAGCAGCTGTTAAGTAAAAAGTAGAAGAAGCTCAGTGTGGACAAATTCAATCGGAGGAAGAAACTGCAAACCCATTTAAACCTGTTATCAAAGAATTAATTGGCAAGCAACCGGAGATATTTGCATTATCTGCAGAAGAGTTAAAAAAGTTACAAGAAAAAGCTTTGTTAGCTTTACTCGGAAAAATTTGAAAGAAAAAACCAAAAAATCTGCAGTGGAACTAAGAACCATTGCTGATCCTGCTGTATGAAAAGCTTAATTTAACATATTAATAAACAACCCTCTTGCACTTCAGAATGTGATAACAAGACGGATGGTTAATCCAGCCGGGTTAAGGAGATTAACAGATTATGTGTCAAGGCAAACTAAAGAATTAGCCGAGGAACAAAAGATAATAACTGAGGCTACTGTAGGAATGATACTTATTGAAAAGCAGATAACACATTATAGAAAAAAAACAAGAGAACAAAATAACTGAAATTTTTTTTTTTAAAATTATAAAATATTTGATGAAAAACTAACTTGATTTTAACATTCGAGAATGAAGTGATGACAATTACAATAAAATAGAGGGAATTTTGATTACAGTGCTTAAAGGAGCTAGTACAAATGAACTGCATAATGAAAGAAGGATTTATTGATTAGACATTAGGTAAAACGGCAAATCAATACAGAAACAAAAAAGGATTATGGTAAAGATTGGAATTGTAAAGGATTATTTTATCAGCATGAAAGAGAGTGAGATAAAAGATCACAGATGAAACCATTGAATCTGGAGTTAAAGTTATACATCAAATGTGGGAATAGTTGACTGACTTTTGCTGTTGATATCATCCAAAGAAGCTGGTAATGAAAGCGCAGAGATTGATAATGAAATCATTGATATCCTAGATAACCTTGGATCAAGCGGATTACGGACATCAGATGAGTACAAAATTTTACAGTGACTTAATCGCAGAGACTTAATTTTATAAAAATATAATAAATAGCAATATCAACAACATTATTATTAGATTCAAGCACAGCTGATAAAGATAGCACAAATTTTTTAGTAAATTATATTCCAGCAAGAAATTGGACTTATTTTCTATACCGCATGGCATTTTATGGCTAACGTAAAAACTGGAATAAATGATGAATTTAGGTTTATAAACATAACTATTGAAGGAAATATATGGAGATCACTTAAATTCCACAAGGATTCTGCAACATAATTGATTTAGATAAAATCATACGTGAATTAATATGAAAATTGGAGGAGTTGAAGACAATGTTGAGCTAACACCAAATTATAACATTTTAAGAGCAAAAAAATCATCAACAATGGTATACAAATCATTTTTTCATCAGCAAAAGTATCACACCACTGATAGGATTTCTTCATAAAACTTACCATGTTCCTCCTAATCAAACAAGTACATATGACAGTGAGCTGCCAGTATATATAACTGACGTAAACACAATATTAATAAAGTTCTCTTACATCTGGATCTTACTCAGCCAATGGTAGTAAAGGACAAACAATATACAATGTTTCACCAGACATTCTACCGGGATCTATCATGCAAATTAGTCCATGTCAAGTTATTTGTTATCCGTAAAACATTGAAAATCAAATAACAGAAATAAGAATGCAATTCATGGATCAATCTGGACGACAACTAGATTTAAATAAAGAAGTTCTTACTTATTGCCTACACCTCTGCCCACAATACAATTGCACAACCTCATATATAATGAAACAAAAAAATTACAGAAGAAAAGTCGTAGGTGGAATTTTTGGGAAATATATTTACTAAAATTGTCGGAAATGTTCCGGGAATAGCGCGTTAGTAGCACCAATTGCACTTGATGCTGGTAAAGCTATTGTCACAGGTGGAGCCAGTTCAGCATGCAGCACAGTAGGACAAAAGATCACTGATAAGATTAGAGGCAGCCCACATTCAAACAAGGAAAGAAAATAAGCAATATCAGATATTGTGCCAAGACAAAAAACAAAACAAGCTATGATCGCTGCAAAACTATTATCACTGCATTGTGAAGAATTAGTAAGTAAACTTATGAAGAAAACAGTCAATGACACCTGCTGCTTTTTAATTGTGTTCCACACAGTTTTGTGTGGATTATAAAAATAATGTCAACTAAATATAATCATAATCTTGCTGAAAAACATAATACTGACTGTGTAACACATTTCAAATGCATCAAGTATCTCGATCAAAATTTAATAAAGCTGGTGTTAGAACTTTTAACACAAGAGATGAAGATATATTTCTACTGCCGCATAAGAAGGCAGTATTAGAAGTGCGTGGCCAAATATTAATTATGACAAGTGGTGATATTGCAGCTGGTGCAGAAATTGTGCTTGTTAATAACAGCTGGAAGAATTTATTTAAAAGTGCACGGCATCAACTGTGGATCAAACTGTGGAAGATATTTCAATGCACTTGCCTATAGCAAAATAATGCTTAACATTGTCGCGTTCAGTGATGACTATTATTGATCAGTGGCCACAAATATGCTGTGGATTAAAGATACCTCATTTGGCTCAGCTGTTTCAAGCTAGTTTCATACTGGTGCTGGTAATCCTGACCCAGATAGCAATACTCTAATCGCCAATCCCGCTGGTAATGCAGCTGGTTATATTGGAGATGCAATAAGATTAGTGGTCATAAGAATACAATGACAGCAATACAAGGGATATGCTAAAAAAATATTTACCGTAGCATCTCTCCAAATAACAATGATGCCTACATTATGTACAATATTTGGATTTTGCCATGAATGTAACAAAGTTTTTCGCAGAGTAAACATATACTTTTTTTTAGATCGCTGATGAAAATGATTGTACATTACACGCCACTGAAGGACAGTTTGTTATTACAGAGTAGCGTTATGGATGCCACGAATTGTTCCATCTGTATCTAAAATGCTGGAACTCAAATCATTACTGACTACATATTCAAAAAAGATACTTTCAGCAAAAGAAGGTATATCAAACATAAATTCCTACAACTGATTACACCTGGCATGTTACAACTACAGCTAGTGAACAACTACCTCGACACTTGTTTGTTGTATTTCAACGACATACACATAATAATGATCAAGAAATGAACAATTTGGTA
The DNA here is from genome assembly GCA_016746295.1 of Potamilus streckersoni. Classification (NCBI taxonomy): domain Eukaryota; kingdom Metazoa; phylum Mollusca; class Bivalvia; order Unionida; family Unionidae; genus Potamilus; species Potamilus streckersoni. The sequence goes on from JAEAOA010002348.1 coordinate 2,518,269, forward strand.
TCTGATAATGCTGATGTCAGACAAATATTTGTTAGAGTAAATCCTAAACAATATCATAAACGTGCAATCAAATGCAATCATGCTGTGGAATCCATCAGAAACATATCTTGGTCATACATGTTCCTTATGGAAGCAATAAAAATATCAGGATGCAGACAGTGGATCTCGGTTATCAATAAAACAATTTCGATCAATTTATCCTATTTTTTTATTTTGATATATCAAAACATTCTGAACGAGCTATCGGAATGACTGCTGATATTGAGGTCACTGTACTCTTGACGCACTGCCAGATGAACAGTATCATGTATATGCACTTGTTGTCAGTGATAGATTTTTAACAATTGACGCGACCAAAAGAAAAATGACTATCAAAGTGTTATTTGTCTAACAACCTTGATTCAAGTACAGAACTTGAGAAATATACACCTGGTCAAGTTGAAAAATGCCATTCTATTTCTTTAATGATATCTCCGGAGACAAAGTCTCTGGGACCTTAAATAAAACAGAGGTCAAATTAATGTTAACTCAACAACAAATCAATAAACTTGTCTTAAAGCGATTATAGGAAAAGCGTTTGTTCTTAAACTATCTGTTGCACAAAACACAGCAATGTCAAAACATGGCAGATTTCTTTGACTGGCAATTTATGTCATAGCTAGAGCAATATTACCTAAAATTTTACCCATACTAGGAACGCATGGACTAGAGGCATTATGATGGTAAGTATCATGAATAACTAAAAAGACGGTATTAAGAAAAGATGATTCCGGTGGTGGAATCAAATAAATATATTGTTAGTTTTATGTAACAATCAAAAATAAATGTCAGCTAGAAAAACAAAATAGTCGGAAGAAAAAGAAAACAAAAATTACTTGACAAACAAAACAAGGAAGATTCTTCCTTTACTTTTAGCAGGATTAGGGGGAAGTAATCTTCTGAATCTACTAGGAATTGGATATGGACTGACTCTACCAGGTACCAGACGCTGTTGAGTAATTTTGATATAATTGAAAAATTAAATGACGTTGGATTTCGCAGAGTATTTTCTAAGGACAAACTAGATAATGTACCAGCAAGTGGTTCATGCATCGTAAAGATAGAAAATTTTAATGACGGCTCAGACACTCACTGGGTTTCGGTCTATAATAATAACTATTTTTATTCATTCAGACTTCCTCAACGTTATCTTATATATTTTTAAAATTCAAAAAAAATTTCGTCTAATCAACTACAACTGTATGGAAAGATCAGCTTCTGGTTATTAGTGTATTATGTTTCTCCGACAGATGTCAAAAGATCCTAACTTTTTAAAGTTTATTTTACAATTTGATAGGCATCTGAGCAAGAACAATGATGTTATAGTGATTAATTTTGTGTGACATTGAAGTATACAATGTCTTATTACTTAAAATGCAAAACTAAAATGCTTAACAAAGATGAAAATATAGACAAAAATAACAGAACAATGTTAAAAAGCATTTGTGCAGGTTGTGGTAGAAGAAAACGTTTGTTAATTTCATCACCAAAATCATCATCAACAGATTCTTTGACGTCGGAGTCTGTTGAAGATAGAGTTTTTTTTCTGGTTGATGATTCATGAATTTTTGATGGTCAAAATACTGATTTTTTTGTAAAATTGACTAAATTAGTCAAAATTTGATAGAAAAAACTACTTTTTAACAGATATTGTTTTTCTTATAATTTTTTATGAAACAAATTGAAATGAAATTGTGATTGTGATAAAGATCTTTGTATCAAACAAGATTAAATCATTACATACTGTTGATCATACAATCACTGTGAGGTAATTGCCAGCGTATATGACATTCACAAATTTATTGGAAAATTACCAAAACCAAAAGAGGGGTGGGGTGGACATTCCCGTGCATAAATACACCGGGCTGTACAATCCACTATAAAAACTGACGAAAATGATAATCCATTACCAGGACAAGAGCCTTATAATGAAACTGATGCAATTGCAATGCATCATGACATCTGCTACTGTGATAAAAAAAACAAGATAAACCAAGCTGTGATAAAATAATGTTAGATAAATTACGTGATATGGAATTTGTTAACACGAGAGAATGATTTGATATAAAGTTTGTTCCGGGAATGATAGGAACTAAATACAAACTAGGACTCAGAAAAGAATCATATGATGATCTTGCAGCTGAACTACACAAAGCGAAAAAATGGTTTCTGTGAAGTAAGGTTGTTGCAAACACTGTAGGTGATATCTGGACAATAGATTCAAATCTTGCTCAGTCTAATGACAGTAAAAAATAATTGTTTATCGTTATCAACACTTTTGGAAAATACGCTTTTAGTATACCTGATTTGGATAAGACAGCAACATAAATGACTGATGCCTTAAAAAGATTATTATTAGTACTGAAACAAAACCGAACAGAATCTGGACCGATCACAGATTGGAGTTTTTTAAAAGAAAATTTGAGCAGTTCTTGGAACAAAAATATATTAAAAAAATATGTTATAGGAAATGAGGGAAAGGTGTTGTAGTTGAAAGATGTAATCGCACACTAAATGAGCTGATACATAAACATTTGACAGCTAAAAAAGTTTTTTTGTTGACATTGTTATGCAAGGTGATTCTAATAAAATTCTGCTAACATAGGCAGAAAAAACCAACTTACTGAAAGCACAATAATGACGCTGAAAATTAATAAAGATGATATTATAGCATTTGCTCACAATTGCTTAACTAAAAAGCAAGCAAATATATTTAATCATAGTATTTGAAGATAATACAAGCAATGTGTTGCATGAAAAAAATTGATATTGTTATTCCATCAGCAACAAATTTAACTGCTGGATTTATCTTGCAGTACTGAGCAGCTGATGAGAGTGTAGTTCCTCATCTGTTGCAAGATAATATGAAACAAAAGGTTTTGCAGGACATAAAAAAATTGATACCATCACCACCTCATCCTTTTTCACATTTTCATGCTGGGTAACTAATTCTAAATTTTACAACCGGTTGTCTCTCTTTAAGCTATTGATGTGATTAATAAGAAAACCATTAGGTACGGATCTGTTAAACGTTCCATAAACAAAATGATGGCTAAAATAACCAAATTGATTGGTTAGTGTTTTTTTGACACTTATTTTAAGATAACTGATGTTATGTAAATTACCTCACACTTCTTTAGTTTTTCTTTTTCGAATAATTCCTATATAATAATAATAATAATAATTTTCGAATAATTTTTTCGAATAATTCAGAGGCTTCATATAAATCAAACCTTGATGTGTCTGAAATTAATTTAGTAATGATAAATTTTCAATGTTATCATTGGTAACTGCGCCGTTGACATGATATACACGTTGTCATTCCTGAATTTCACCAAAAAATAACATACCAATCTTTCTTTAGCATTTCTATTCTGAGCATTATCACCTTTATCGCTGAACTTATAACCAACTGGTGTTAATTTACCAAATTGTTTTTTTTGTATCAATATGAATCACTGAACCTAACATATTCCCAGTATACAAGTTGTACTTGGGATGAACATGATATTACTCTTGTTTGTTTCCACTTGCAATATGTTGTAATTTATTCTATAAGCATTTTATATCTCCAATTGATTTTTCAACTAACGCATGCAAAGTGTAAAGAGATATCAATGAAATATATAACATTATATAGCTGCTCAAATTATGAGATATTGCTAAAAAGAGCCTTATTGAAGAATCAACAAATATTGTTAGTTCATTATCTGGTCATGAAAACAGTTAAAAATTTGATAATCATATTGCTTTAGAAAATTTTATCTCCACAACTTTTTTTTATCTTGTATAACCTGTTTTATTAAAATAACTTGCTGCTCATAAAAGTATCAAATAGTTCAGTATATTATTTTTTCAAAGTTACATGTGACTGAACAGTATATAATTGATATAATTTTTGAAAATAAAAGTTTTGACAGCAATATTTCAGAACCATATCTAACAGCTAAATCACGAAAAATAATTACTGCAACAAATATTGCCATATTCGGCAATCAAATACATCAGGAAATAAATTTTAAAAATTGGAAGAATTTACATCATCAGATTGGAAATTAAATATAATAGAAGAAACAATGATGACCAATGTTTTCACTGGTCAAGTTTATCTGCAAAACATTCTCAAAATGATCAAACTGGCAGAATTTAAAAGTATTTGTTATAAAAAGATGAGCTAAATTTTATTGTAATAACTTTTTCATTAGCAAAAACTCACATACCAAAGTTTGAAAAACAAAACAGTATTTCAGTAAATGCTCTCATACTAAAGAAAAAAGAAAATGTTTATCCTAGAATATCTCAGAAAATCCAACACAAAATACATTAAATTTATTATTTTATTGAGGACATTAATGCTGGATATAAAACTTTAATAGCCTAGTTAGCAGACAGTATAATAAAAATTGAAACATGAAGTGTTTGTTATAGATGTCTACAAGGTTTTTCTAAAGATGGAACACTGCAAAATAATCTCAAATATTGTATCAACATTCAAAGAATAACCATGCCAAGCAAACAAAAAAAGTGCTAAAATTTAAAAATTATGACCATAAGCTAAATATTCCATTTGTTATCCATGATGATTTTGAGTGTCCACCTGTTCCTGTTGCTGGTGCAGAAAATAAACCAAATAAATCAAGTACAAGAAAAATACATGTCCCTTGTGGAGCAGCTTATAAAGTAGTTTGTTTTGTTAAAAATAATCTTTCAGGACCAGTAAAGTTATACAGATCTGCGAGAAGTTGTTGCCTCAACAAGGTTCAGGTGATAAAGTGTGAGATCATTGTCATTAAATTAGTCAGTATTGAGCAGAAGCTCATAACAGCTGTAATTTAAAATTTCATGCTCCAGATTTTAATTTTGGAGTTTTACATACCTTTCGTGACTATGATAGTCATATCATTGTAGAAGCTTTTGGTGATGAAAACACTAAATCTAAACCAAGATCAAATAATACAATAAAATGTATTCCAAAGTGGCCGAGTGGTCTAAAGCGCTGTTCGTTACGGATCAATGCCATCTCACCTCTGTCTGCGTGTGTTCGAGTCTAGGATTCGGCGAATGTGGATATGTGAGAAAGCTTGCCAGTAGCTTCTCGTGGGTCAGTGGTTCTTTTCGGTGATTTCCCGGTTTCTTCCTCCACCATTAATACTGGCCGCCATGAATAGCCTATCGTGTGCTGAAAAATGGCGTTAAGCCCAACAACAACATATTACAAAAATTTTGAAAAAGTTCATGTTAGTTATGTTTGGCAAACTATATTTCATTGACAGTCTGCAATTTATGGCAGCATCATTAGAAAAGCTTGTAAAAGTTTGAAGTAGTTTCAGTAATTTAAAAGTTGCTTTGGTGAAAACTGTCAATCTCACAAAAAAGGGTATCTTTCCGTATGAGAATCTTCACAACTGAAGCAGATTTGATGAAAATTTTCTTTCAGATAAGGATACATTTTTACTTACAACTCAAAAATGAAAATATCAGAGATGACTACAAATATGCACAAGATATTTGGAATAAATTTAACTGTAAAACATTTGGTGATTATTATGATTTATATTTTGAAACAGATGTATTACTACTAGCAGATATTTTTGAAAGTTTTCATCAAGTTAGTCATTAAATTTAATGACTAGATTCCTGCTCCAGGACTGTCATGGGATGCTCTACGAAAAACAAGTAGAATTGGATCTCTTGAGAGATGTTGATATGTTTAATTTTATTGAAAAAGTTATCAGAGGCTGAATTAGCCCTATAAATAAAAAAAGCAGTAGCAAATAATAAATATCAGAAAAATTATGATAAAAATCTCCCATCCATCCATATCATTTATCTAGATTGTGTGAACTTATATAGATATGCAATGTCAGTGATGTCATGCGGTGGCTTTCATTGCATAACTCTAGATCAATTTCTTTGAGAAAATGAAAAAGAAATTACATAAAAAAATTAATAATGATTTTTCTGATATTTCATATTTTGTGAAAGTTGATCTAGATTATCATGGTTTGTTACATGATCTACATAACGACAACCCATTTTGTCCAGAGTCTATGATAATAAATTACAGTTTACTATCACCTGCACAATGAGATAATGACTGGCTAAGAATATGATTCTTATTAAATAAAAAATTATGTGATGTATTAAAACAGTTTAAAAAGAAAGTAGATGTTGGATTAATTCTGAGTTAAGTTCATCGCGCTTTAAAGTATAATCAGTCAAAGTGGAAGGCAGATTATATTAACTTAAATATGAAATGTCATGCTGTGGCTAAAACTGACTGTGAGAGAAACTTTCTCAAGTTAATGAACTTGGTGTTCAGTAACACAATAGAAAAGATTAGAAAGTGATTACCCATTGAAATTGTAAATGATAAAAATCACAGAAATAAATTAGTTAATGATGATGGCTTTGTTAGTATAAAAATATTTAATGAAAATCAGGATATTTACAATAATAAAAGATCTATTTGATTTATCAGATTATCCAGCATGTAATTGATTTCATGATGATGCAAATAAAAAAAATGTCATCAAGAAAATGAAAGATGAGTTTATGTTTGTGCCAGTTAGAGAATTTGTTGGACTAAGGAGTAAGATGTATGCTATGAAATTAGATGATAAAATACTGACAAAAAACAAAGATATTCCTCGTGGGTATGTAAAAATGTATGAAACTGAATGACTTTAAAGGAGCAATAAATAATAATTACAGTTTTATTAAGACAAAAGTTATCAGACCAAATCATCACAAACTTAAAACGATTACAATTATAAAATGTGGACTAAGTAATTTTGATGATAAAAGATATTGTGAGGATGGAATCAATACACTAACACTTGAGCATTAATCAGGTACTAGCAGTGACATATTAGACATCATCTTTAATTAATTTTGCCTAAATTTTCAAATTTAACATTATTTGATAGAGTTAGGTGAGGAGATATAATGTCTATTTTGTGTTTTCAAAAGGGAGATAATACTGTTCCAGCTAGTTTGAAATCTTCTGTGGTTATTGAACACAGCATATATATATCCATTTAATGCAACATTTGTTTGTTATTCGTCAAGACTTTGGCTAATATATAAGTAATTTATAACTTAGAGGCTGTCTGCTTGTCTGTAATGTAGATCTTTATCAATAAAATAATCTGATATGAAATAATAAGTAATTTTAAAGTTTTAAAATGAGAAATACATATTTAGATATAAGGCTGAAATGAAACATATGTCATATTGATTTTCTGAAAGGTTTGGCTGATGTAGATGTATCATTTCCAGACTGCCTGTCTGTAATATATATATTACCTGTCTGTAATTTATAAGGCTTATATGTGATGTATAATTATGTGTTTGTGCTGTCTTCAAAAAAGTCCTTTCTGGGTACTATTATTTTCATTGTTTGAAACAAATATTTATAGTAGTAAATGTTTAATTTTGTATAGCTTTAGTAATATCATTATCAAAAAGTGTGTAAACTCTATTGTGAACAAATAAATGTCATTGGATCATCTGCCCAACCTTTTATTCGCTTGTCATTTTCAGTTGTGAATAACCATACTGATCCATATTTTGTTTATATTTAGTAACCAACATTTTTAATACAATTGTTTATTATTTTAGTTGCTATGCCAGTATAGATTGAGGCTGATTTTACTGAATTTTAAAAAATTTGTTTCTTAGATCAAATCCAACATGTCAGATTGGATTATAATAATACATTATATATAATATTTTATTGTTTAATATGAAATTTCTAGATCCCCTCTCTCAATTTTAGAGAGGGTGATGATTCTGGTTTAGAATCCTCTTTTGGTTAAAAAATTCATCATCTTACATAAAAGTCATTATTTTGATCTAGAAAAGGCTGCTGAAGAAAATATCAGCATAGAAGGATTTTGGATGGTGAAAGGGGGTCTATGGAATAAAAAATTGGGGGGGTTGTTTCTGGTCTTTAATCCTCATTTGGAATAAGACCCTCGTCTTCATATATTTTATAATTTATTCATGTATATCATGGTTCCTTTTTCCCCCATCCCAAACAAGACATTCAACCAGACATTCTGACAAAGTTCAAAGACACACATGAATCTTCTGTTTGTAATATATCTTTACTTAATAAAATGTTTCAACCCTCCATTGGTCTCATGAGATAGCAGCAGCAAACCATAAATTTATTCTTATGATATGCAATGGATTTGTGGACAAGTTTCTACTTTTTTAAGTCATAAGTTTTTTTTTTGTAACTGACCATAACATTGTTGCATATGCCCTTGGTAAATACATTCATTTAGACTTGATCAGTTTGGCAAAAACTTTCTCTTTTTTTGTTCATATTGATTTCTGTTTAAATTTTTCTTCTACTTTCTGATTGCTGTCATCAGATCAGCCTTTTATATCGACATCGATTTATTCAAATGAGTCTATCATGAGTGTTTAGACTCAGCTTGGATTGCAGCTTTGTTTTGATAAATTCTGTGAAAATCCACTCACACTCCGTGTCTGAAACTGGAAATTTCTATGAAATAAATCACATTTGGGTACTGTCTTTTAATTTAAACTAGATTTGTCAGTAATTCACTGCTGATAATAATGGTTATACCATGAAACAGATGTGATGCTTATATACATTATAAAGTCAGTGGTTTTATCATAAAATCTATGTGGCATTTAAGTATACTATAAGTTACTGGTCATACAATGCATGGACATGACATCTGAGTACACTGTTAAGTCAGTTATTATACCCTATGCTCAATGTAACATTTGAGTACACTGTTAAGTTACTGGTCATATCATGCATGGATGTGACATTTGAGTACACCATTAAGACAGTGGTTTTACCATACTCTATGTGACATCTGAGTACACTACTAAGTCAATGGTTCTACCAAATACTCAATGTAGCATATTAAGTTACTGGTCATACCTTGCATGGATGTGACATTTGAGTACACAATCTCAAATATCCTCTGCAAGAGTTTTGTCACATCCTGTCCCTCATTTAGAACCAGGTTCATAAAAACGATGGATACCTGTCTCATCTCTGACAGGTATTGCAGGGGTTGACCATCATCCAGCTGGAAGAGACCAAAAGAATGTCTAGTTTAAAAAAATTACAGACATTGGAAACATAAAATAAGAATTGAACACCTGTTCTACCACTACTTAATCAACAGCATGACTTACATTTGGTACCATTAATAGTATTTCCTCTTAACAAGATACTCATCATGTATCAATATTACACATGCATTAATTTGAGTGAAATAGAGGATACTCATCATGTATCAATATTACACATGCATTAATTTGAGTGAAATAGAGGATACTCATCATGTATCAATATTATACATACATTAATTTGAGTGAAATAGAGGATACTCATCATGTATCAATATTACACATGCATTAATTTGAGTGAAATAGAGAATACCATCAAGTGTCACGATTATGCATGCATTAATTTGAGTGAAATAGAGGATACCATGAAGTTTCATGATTATGCATGCATTAATTTGAGTGAAATAGAGGATACTAATTATGTGTGAAGTTTATGCATCCAATAAACTAAGTGAAATAGAGCATACCCATTATATGTGAAGATTAGGCATGCATTAAATGCATTTAAAATAGAAAATTATGCATGCATTAAATTAAATGAAATAATGGAAAACCATTATGCATGAAGATTATGCATGCATTAAATTAGGTAAAATAGAGGAGACCCATTATGTGTGAAGATTATGTAATAAATTAAGTGAAATAAAGGAGATTCATTATGTGTGAAGATTATGCATGTAAAACGTTAAGTGAAATAGAGGAGACCTATTATGTGTAAAGATTATGCATACATTAAATTAAATGAAATAGAGGATACCCATTATGTGTGAAGATTATGCATGTAATAAATGAAACAGAGGATACCCATTATGTGTGAAGATTATGTGTGCAATAAATAAGTGAAATAGAGGAGACCTATTATGTGTAAAGATTATGCATTCATTAAATGAAATAGAGGATACCCATTATGTGTGAAGATTATGCATGTAATAAATGAAACAGAGGATACCCATTATGTGTGAAGATTATACATGCAATAAATAAGTGAAATAGAGACCTATTATGTGCAAAGATTATGCATACATTAAATTTTATGAAATAGAGGATACCCATTATGTAAAGATTATGCATATAATAAATCAAGTGAAATACAAAGTACCCATCAGATGTCAAGTACATGCATCATTGAACTAAGTGAAACAGAGGATACCCATCAAGTTTCAGGACTACACATGAATTAAATTAAGCAAAATAGTGGCATATGCACATCAAAATATTTACACCAAAAAGTTGAAAAATTAAGATCAATTGTGAAAATTCGTGCAATATCAGTTTGGTTTGTAAACATTTGGGTACTTGGGTACTTATATTCTTGTCAAACAATCACTAAAGTTTAAAAATTTTAAAATACTGAAAAATTTCTCGAACAGCCTGAAAATCTAATCAAGTCATCAAAATATTGAAAAAAATATGCTTATCAAATTTCATTGGTCAACAATAAGTTAGGTTATTTTGCACAATTTTGTTAACAAGCTTCTCAAGAAAGACAGCTGGACTGGATAAATCAAAACTCTTCAGTTTTAACAACTGCAGTAGTGATACTAAAGTCTTTGTCATGCTTTAGAAGCAAGAACAAGACTGAGTACCAGTAAATTTACTGGAAACCACAGTAGTCCCAGCATTATTTATTTCACTGATACTTCACAGGAAAGAAGCAGTATTAGATTTGGGATGACAGCACTCCTAGCATTGTTTCAAAGGCAAGAATTTATATGCATGTATGTATAAAGTACTGTTGTACAACTCCTTTGCACAAAAGTAGCTATGTAGTGCCAACTAAAGGTAAAATTTGAAAATTGTTATCATGTTCTGCATGCAAATTTAGGAATATAAACCCTTCCAATCAAATATAAACATGTACTGCATGCAAATTTAGGAATATAAACCTTTCTAATCATACATAAAAATCAAAAACCACAAATTACAATATACAATGTACAAGTGCTAATTCTGTAAAATGTATATAAATTAACATAACGGTAACACATGTAAAATCCTTAAAACATTTTTAAAATTTTCACATCAACTGCATTCCCATAGTATGCATTCTCCTTGAGGTCCACCTTTCAGGAAGTTATGTACAAGTTAGTTATGTGTGTTCAACAAACAATCAGCACAATACCACTTCATCGCTCTAATTTCTTCTACATAAGGGATGCCATTCTGAAATTTATGCTATTTTACATGTTATAGAGCCCAATGTTAAAAGGAAAGGTAAGAGCTTTTGGTGCAGTTACCTTCTTCATTACTGGTGGAAGGATATAGAGTCTTAGTGCCAGGTCTAATCTCATGCCAGTAACTGTTTGCACCACCTTCTTCACTAAAATAAAAAACGTTTACTTTAATGCTCCTTGGAAACATTATAAAATATATTAATTTCAATACTGGAAAATATATTTGTAAATTTAAATTCTTTGTTTAAAGTAAATCTATATATAACTGCATGTCCAGTTTTTCAAAAGTCACAATATTACTGGTGAGCTAAATTATTTAAATGTTAATATCTAGACCTTTAATTGTTCTGGATAACTTATTTACGTATACAAAATTTCCAGACATCAAGAATGCTTCTTAAAGATGACAGGAATAAAAAAAATACAACTTGGACTATAAACTGAGAAATGTTTTACCCATCAGTCTATTGTACTCAAAAACTGTTGAATGAATAAATTTCCATCAACCTATGAAACCATTTTGATTACCCTAACTAGTGTGTTGATTAATTCAAGTTGTTGTCAATGGAGAGCAATAAAGCAGTTAACATATTTCACAACTTGTAATCATGCCAGTCCCTAAACAAAAGTGGTCTACACTGCTAAAATAAAGGTTTTTCATCATTCCTGTTTATTCAGTTTTATTCAGTGGTATGAATACACACTCCTGATAGCACAGATGTTAAATTTCTAGACAAGTTAGTTAGGAAAAATTTTAATTTTACTGAAAAATGTTAATTTTACTGGGCATGTAAGTTATCCAGACTAAGTTAAAATCAATTAATTTTTAATGCCAGATAGTTACAATAATAATAATAATTATATTACAAACTCTCCAATAAATTTTGAAAATAAGAAAGACAAAACACTAATGGTGAAAGCTCAGTGTTAGTTTCCTCTTACATTTCCCAAATTTAGCAAGGTTTTTGCTTCCTAGACCCACAGTTGTTTCTTTCACATCAGGAGAAATCTTGACTTGTGGAGGGTCAATAGTGCTCCCCTCTAAATTGATTCTTCCTTCTGTAATACTGTTATTAAATGGAGTAACCTCATTTGGCAAAATGTTGAAAATTTCTTCTCCAGCAGAAAATAATGAAAACTGTTTATCTAGGGAAAAAATGAAAAAGATAGGGAACATCTTTTTTAAGTGCTGAAATACATTATCTACAAACAGTACTGATTTAAGAGCTATGACTTTTGCAAGACATTGGACAATGATAATCAAACTTTTTTTCAAAACAAAGGATGTGTACTTTAAAATCTGATGAAAATTCAAAACCACAACACTTGTATTATTATTATTATTTCTTACTTTAAAGCTGAAATTAATTATCAAATAACAATGCAACTGATTTAAACTTTTCAACCAAACTCTGGAACTGCAATAGAAATCCCAAATTTAAAACAAGTATTCAAACTTGGTACAATACAGTGAATTTGACAGAAATTGTCCCCCTTGAAACTAATGACATAAATGGTTATATATTTTAAAACAACATTCCATCTTCTGTAGAGGTCACCATGACAACTTTTCAACATTTTATTCTTGCTGATTGATTTATTTACAAAATTCTAACTTATTGCACCTACAGATTCTTCACACTAGTGTTAAGTCAGTTCTACTTATAAAATAAACTTGATCCTTATTCATGTATACTTAAATCACATTTATTATGTTATGAAAGGAACAAAAGCAGAATAGATTCACACGGCTCATTAACTTGGTCAAGGCCTAACTCTGACTGTTTTGCTTGCAAGGGACTCCACTATTTTCTACAGCCTTGGTTCCAACATCTTACTGAGTTTAAGGCAAATATTCCCTGACCAAACACTGTATGTGTAAAACCATGACAACTCAAACACTTCCCACTGTTAATAATAATAATAATAATAATAATAATAATAATAATAATAATAATAATAATAATAATAATAATAATAATAATAATAATAACAACAACAACAACAATAATAATAACAACAACAACAACAACAATAACAATAAAGACTTTATTTTGAGAGACTAACTCAATTAGTTACAGAACTAGTCTACATTGAGGCCTTCTATCTGTTATGTACAATATATACAGTATATACAACATGATGTGAAGAATCTGGCTTGACACAAAATAATTAAGTGGTTTTAAAAGTCAAAATATCAAGCCTGGAACACATACACAGGCATCTGTGAATACATAAACATATATAAAATATAAAATATCATCCTGCATTGAAAAATTTAAATGTGAAAATTATGCAAAATTACAGAAAAGCAGGCAGTATCTTTTGTACTGTTAAAAGATTTCATCCATTTGAGACATTATGTAAAGAATAAATGCTAGAAGCCTGCCTTATGTCACAATCATGGGATTGTACATTAAAGGAAAAGCTTTTGGATTTAGATCTGTGATTCTTCAGTGGAGTTAATACATTAGAAAATAAACAGATTAGAATTTTCATTCAGAATACCTTTGGATAGTTTCCAGATTAATGAAAACTTATAGAATAATATTCCAGGGATTCATTCACTGCAATTTATTTTTAATTTATTTGACTTTATATTTTATATTTTATTTCAATATATTTATATTTTAGAAAGCAGTGCTTGTTGGGTCCACCTTGTCTTTTTACTTAAGTTTAAGTCCCTAAAACCAACACTGCTAATCAGGACATCAAACAAGTGTTGCTCTACTCAATAATGCATATTTCAATTTTGTTCCAGAAATGGTCTATTATCCCTATCTGTAGTTAATGTGAAATTAATCAGTTTTGAGAAAAGATTACTGTACTAGACTGTGATGTGTCGAATTCTGAAAACTCTTAGAAGCTTTGTTTAAAGGAATTGTATCAAAGTCAACTTAATTAAAGTAGAAAGGGCTAGAGATAGTTAGATGATTTTTTTCATTTCATCTCTGAACGTCAAAAGGGAATTCGTTCTAGCCGACATAACATGACCGAGTCAGATGCTATGGTACAAGAGAATGACATAAGACCTTTCCCCAAAATCGGCAGGGTAAAGGCGGCATCTGGCTATAGATGATAGCTCAATGTAAATGATTAATTACGGCATGATTAGTTGTTTAGTTTTCTTGTCAATCCAAACATTCTACGAACAGGTTTAAGAAAATGTCTATTCCGATTGGTTAATATGGGTTTATGGGCGTAACTCTGTAAAAAATGAAAGGTTTTACTTTAGGGAAATTCTTTAGTCTTCTTCGATCTTTCGCAAGGAAAGTTAGTATGACTCCGAAATTCGTAGAAAGTACGTTTTCATTATTGAGTAAGGGGCCAGATAGTTCTCTCAGTTAGGAGACGGACTATATGTGAGGTTTGTGGAAACATAAAGAAACGGCAAAAGGTACGCAATCTTAGTTTCCCGATTTTAATATGTTTTTTCATTTGTTGATCTATTTTGCAAATGTATTCTTGATATGATGTATGTATGTATTATTTCATTTTTCAGGATTTTAGTGAAATGCTAGTCATGACATTTTATTCTTTGATTTCCTAATTATCAATTCATTTGGAGAATTGGCAAGATTGAATGTAATTAAAATTTCATTAGATTAGTTGAAAAGATTGCATGTAATTGAATCTTGAATACATAGGAGTGATTAGGAATTTAAAGGAATTAAGTTTAAGGAATGATGGGCAATATTTCATAGTTTTATGGATTAACTCTTTCTAAAATGAGTATGACCTAACATTACATGTATATTCATATACTAGTTTGTAATATTTAATTGATCACTTAAGTGTATATCTATATGCTGGTTTGTAATATCTAATTGGTCGAGTAAACTATTTTAGAATAGTTAGATCTGAGGGTCTAAGCATATGTAACTTAAGACTGCTAGATTGGTAGAGTCAGCAGTCGAGTGGGGGTTACATACGGGTTCATTCGGCTGAGTTGAATTTAATTGACCATCCCTAGCGTGACCCGAATTAAGGTCAGGACAAACATCGACCGTTTATGTAAACATAACAGTTAGCTAACAGAAGTTACTGCGGCAGAATTTATGCCTTTTGTTCTGAGCCGAATTAATGTAAAATTTAGATATACCTGAGAATGTGACCTATTGTCTATTTCGAGAAATTTTATTTATTGAAGGAAACAGCTTTCCTGGATTCACATGAGAAATCCCTGAACAATCACAGGACGAGAACAAGATCTAAGTCCAGAGACGATTGTTAAGTCAGAGTTCGACGGACAAGAGTCCAAGATGAAAAAGCTAGACAAAGATCGACAGAGCAGGGACGAACGGAAGTCTTGATGTCTGCATAAATTAGGTGATGAAGTCTCATCATTGCACTCAA
This sequence comes from Potamilus streckersoni, assembly GCA_016746295.1. Taxonomy (NCBI): domain Eukaryota; kingdom Metazoa; phylum Mollusca; class Bivalvia; order Unionida; family Unionidae; genus Potamilus; species Potamilus streckersoni. The sequence goes on from JAEAOA010002348.1 coordinate 2,533,961, forward strand.
AGGTCACATCTCATTGGCAATGAGGATAGCAATTTAACGTTGAAAGCAATTTTACATTTAAAGAAATTTGTATTGTCTTTTTTATTTGAGTACATGTTAGTACCATTTTTTCTTCTTTTGTAACTAAGTCATTGATTTCTTTTCATTTTAAATTCTGTTGATAAACTGATTAAATTTTATATTTGTTCATTGAAAGGGGGCTCGTATTGTTATTTCTTCAATATACTCGTTCAGTGATCTGCATTCTTCTTTCTATCTATCCACACTGAGTAAACTACACTGCGGAAGTCATTCCCTAGCAACGAACCATAGTGAAAGAGGTTGGTGTGTTTTGCACGCCGCCAATTTGTCACATAGACAATATCTAATATCTAAGCAAAAACAAAAACATCCACAATAGATTTATTGCTATGTAGACTCAGTTTGGATGTAACAGCTTTGCTTGATACACATATTATAATTTCTCACTTTATAAAAAAACAATTGTATTAAGTAAAATGTAAATATGAGAACTGAAATGTTATTTTGACAATAAGGATTGAAGAATGCAGTAGCTTATTTGAATGAATGTGATTCATGGGATATGCATATTGGCTGTCATTTTAATCACCCAATGTCCAAAAAGTATAATTCTATCCTCACTTTTATATATATATATATATATATATATATATATATATATATATATATATATATATATATATATATATATATATATATATATATATATGAAAAGATGAAACTTTTCACTCTGAAAGCAATGAGAACATAGCTGTATAAAAATAATTTCACAATTACTCATTGTAAAAAAATAAACAAAAACATTACAAATATTATATTAACAGAACTTACTTGATCTCTCTGGTGGTGCAGGTGTGACATAAACTAATGGACCATGTAATCCCTTTGGATTCTTGTCTGTGGAAGATGCTGCAGAAGCAGAATATCGTCTGATGGCATCTGAAGTAGCTTCATTTAATTGCTGCTTGATGACCTTTAGTCCCAGTATCTGCAAAAGAAAGAAGATTATAATTTCTTTTTTGGAGACAGTCATTTTATCTAGAAAAGTGAAAAGCTTCATCATTGAGCTATAAAGACATCAACATTAAGGTTAATCTAAAACAAATTTAACACTAAGGGTAATTGTAAACATGTTAACATATATATATATATATATATATATATATATATATATATATATATATATATATATATATATATATATATATATATATATATATATATATATATATATAAATATATATATATATATATATATAAATTCTGGCGCATGATTTGATTTAATTTTTGTAATTTTTATTCATGGTTGTAAATTGTACAAAATATCTTCAATTAGATTTTGCTGACATGACTAGAGTCTGTTAAAAGCATAAAATTACATAGGCTCTTTAAACAGATGCTGATGTGTGCTGAAAATTACTAATATTAATCTTGCTAAGAAAACATAATGGAACCTTTGGAATAATTTCTCATTGGCTGAGAGGGTTTGGAAGATTCTACATGAATTCAGTAACTTCCCATTGGTCATGCAAGGTTGCATGAATGGGCAATTTTGAGGCAAAATGAGTATAAGATCTATCATGAGGGGTATATTGTGAAATATAATCATTATAGACAGTGTGTATAATGAGAGAACTGAGTAATCAGTTCAATGCCAATTTTGAAGTAATCCTCATTTCTTGTGTCCTGTTGAAAGACTGTAGACACGTTTTAGGCTATACTTAGATATTATTCAAGATGAAAAACATTTGTTTGGACTGTTCAGTGGAAGTAGAAATCGCTCATTATTTGGAATATATTATTCTGGAACTGTTGTGAATTACTGAAAGAGTTCTGGATGATACCATATTGACTACATCAATACTCTTGGTGGATCGGTAATTTCCAGTTTTAAAATTTATGCATAACTCTTCATTATTTTTTAATTTCATTCATTTTTCTTAATCATTTTTCAGTATGTATCAGAAAATTCAAGTCTCGTAGATGCTTCTATCATTTGAATATGAAGACCCTACCATTTTCATATGATGCTTCAAAAAATGCATGGAGGACAGATGCTTTATTTGATACATGATTTCAAAATGGATTCGTACCATCAGTTGGATATCACCTCAGAAATCTGAAGATGGAGTCGAAGGCATTGTTATTCTTGGACAACTGCCCCACACACCTACACACAAACAGCCTGTTTAGTAAGGATAGAAAAATAAAGCCAGCTTCCTCCCAAAGAATACAACTTCCAGGATTCAGCCTCTGGACCAGGGTATAATATCAGTTTTTATCAGATTTTAAAATGAATTATAGAAGAGAACTTGTGCAAAAGATTGTTTCGATGAAACCTCATTCAAGGCAATGCTAGAAAGTTTAAATCTGAAAGAAGTAATGTACCTCGGCGGCAAATTTTGGGATGCCATTACATCTAGCTGCATTGAGAAATGCTGGGAGAAAGGACTTGGGGCAGCATTTACTATAGCTCAGGATAACAGCTGCAATACCAGTGATAATGAAAATAGTTTATTTTATGGATTTTCTAAGAATGATATATTTGAGGCTGAGAGGGCATTTGGGAAGCTGATGCAGTCATGTGACAGTATTAATGGATGGCTCACTTTTGATAATAACTTTCCAGTTGCAGACCACATTTCAGATGCAGAAATTATTCAAAATATTACATTCAATGACACCAATTATGATGCAGACAATGGTGATGCTTCTGATAATGACAGTGAGGACATCACACCTGAGGATAATCCACCATCAGCAACAGAAGGAGTCAAAAGTTTAGAGAGTGCTTTAAGATGGATGGAGACACAAGATATAAACTATGTTTGAATTCTTCAGTCAAGAAATATGATTGAATTGCCAAGAGGAAGCAAGACAGTAACAGAAAGCAGCTGAAAATCACTATTTCAGACAACAATAAATATGATTCATGGATGAGAAAATTTGGCAGTATGAAATTTATACACTGTCAATAAACCTTCAGAAATACTGTTTCATCATTTGTTACATAATGGTGCTTTTTTCTTTTCCACTGAGTTCAGTCCCATAATCATCTGTGACAAAATTATTTAATAATTTAAATCTGTGTTTTGATGGAATTAGCTGTATTGTGGATTCAATGTATGGAATGAGATTCATGGGTGAGTACACAGTGTTGGTACTCTATTCATGCTATAGATTAGACATGTATATATAAACTCAGACATGCCTACCCTAGAAAATATTTTTGAGAGATGCCACCACTAAACAAGGGACAGAAGATGAAAATGAGGAACACAAGTATGTTAACATAAATAAACATACTAATTTCTTTAAAAAACATCAGTAAATTATAGGTAATGCACGTTTACAATGAATATTGTACGTAAAACTCAGTACACACCAATTTACAATATATAGAAATATACAAACTTCAAGTCCTTAACTACTCAGTTTGTTCTAAGGGACTTGTAGTAAAAAGTTTTCAGGTCCTGCTGCTCAAGGAATGTCTTTCTGTATAAGAAGAAATTCTCCATCACCTGTTACAGAGGCATCATAAATATGAATTGAGAAAATGCCTGATGTTATTGGTCATTATACTGGATCAACAATTCTGGTAACAAGAGGAAAGATCTTGAAGTTTCCTTGATCATTGTTTCCATCTGCAAAAACACTGAATGTACAATTCCCCATTCTTTCAGCCAATTTGTATGTAGTATTGGCTGCTATTTTTGCAATGAAAGCAGTTCCTTTTGATCAAACTGCAATGAAAATGTTCAGCAATGTCAGAGTTGCTCCATCATAACTTTGAAAGTCTTTGAAAATAAATCAAGTGCATCATAGGCAGAATAAGTCCATTAATAGTATCTACTAACATGACTTCAGCTCTAATTACACCAGACTTAGGCATAGCAGATACAGTTGCACTAGATCCAGCTGATGATAGAAAAAAATCCAACAATTTTCTTAGATCAGTCAACTTCTTTATCAAGGTCAGAATGCCTTTTTCAGAAATCTAGTTGCGTATATTGAACATTCCTTCTGATTTTACTGGAAATTCGCAATTACAAATGTTGCAGAAAGTGTATACATTTTTAAAATGGCTATATGAATTCATATTCATAAGTGTATTCATTATAAAAACATTGTGACCTCCATTATTTAGGTTTTGAATCACTTTCATTGATATCAAATTATTATTAAAAGCCATGCAATTTTATTTGTCCAGAATCAGAATACATTGAAAATAGAATATGAAAGAAGAATCAGTGAATGTAAAATTGAAGAGTGGAACCACCTAGGAACAGATATGTTTGCAGCAACTTTTTAAATCATTGCACATGTGCTGGGTTGATAATTTCCTGTTTACCTATCAATGATAGCATATTTTATGACATGCAGATTTTTTTTTAAATCCCCACTTCTGTGGACTGTCAATGATAAAAATGTATTTGTGTGACGCTAAGGCGAATTCAAGCATTTTGTGAGGCTAATACACAAAATGAGGGATGGTAGGCATGTCTGTAAACTACACACATTTATGTACCAATGCATGGTTGTCTGAATAAAGTAATATACTATATATACAATCTCTGTTGTTTTTCTCATTAAACAGTTGTTTTTCTCATTGAACATACATTGATTTAAAATGATAACTGTGTCAATGAATCATGCATTTTAGAAACCAGTTTTATTACCCACCCACCTCTTCACTACCTCTACAAAAAAATTTGTTGGTACTGTAAATGCATCCTTTTCTTTAGCTAACTCACCTGGTTATTTATAACACAGTTCAGTTCATAACACAGTCGAGTTTTATGGCTCGCATCTACTGTGTTATAGTGGGATGACACTGTAATAGGCCACCTAAAGTTTGCTGCCATGTTATTCTGTCAGTATGCGCATTTGTGTCTCATATTATCCAACTATCCACTGAAGTTAGGGAATTCAGTCACTGTATGCATTTAGATGCAAACTGTGAATTATATATGCACCAACAATTTCAGACAAACTAAGAATAATTCCTGGATACTTCATTCAAAGATTGGTTCTGTGGTTATTTCAAAACTCACAGGTTTACAGCTACATGGGTTAAGGATTTGAAAAAGCTTTATTTTACAGCGGAGAATGACCTTCTAGGAGTTGTATCTCATGATGGTTACAGCTATTATTTGGGGTACATAAAGGGGAGGCATATGCATTGTATTCCTGTGTGACAAAAGGCCACCGTAAATATATTTTTGATAATGAGATCAAAATGTATGTATAAAATGAAGTTATTATGTAGACTGACATGGTAAGCAGATTCTAGAAACTTTCATTGCATTTTTATATGAAATTCTGTCTTTATAGGTTGATCTACAGCCCTGCATATACCCACTCCCATTAGTCTTGTAGAAAGAAGTAGATATTTTTGGAACCACTGCCTTAAACTGCCAACAACACTGAACTGAATATTATTAGGACTTTCATTCTGATGTCTAGCTTTGTATTAGATGTGCAGCTTTTGTCAGCTATCAAATAGGACACATTAATTTACTCTGTAATGCACTGCAGTCTTCACCTGGAGCATTCTACAAAAACAAGTGGTACCTTTCTCACATTAGGTTAAAATATATGAAGCTGATATGCAATCATGTTTCACTGAAAGAAAACAATAATCTGCCTTGACTTGCCACCATTCAGCCTATTACTAAATACCTTCTGGGAATGTTTAGCTTTTAAAAATTCCAATTACTGGCTACATGTTACAGTTTTGCAATTTAGAAAATAGAAAATGTGCAGAACCTGTAAAAACATTAAATGTAATTCAGAACCTGACAATTATTTCCTGAAATAAGGCAGGGACTCCAACTATTATGAACAATGACAGAGGAAAAATGTCTTCAGATTTATTTGTATTTACCCTAACATGGATACCATCCTCCAAAGTCTCTATATTGTACATGGGCTGGTTACACAGCTTCCATGCTCCTTGGGATAGGACTACATAACCTGAGTGACAGAGATTTTCAGCTACATTGACATCTGTCACTGCAGGGCCAAGCTCCACATAATGACGATACTCATCATTTCCCAGATAAGTAATGGACATCTCTCCTGCTGAAACACCTACAAAACAGGTCAATATCCTGAATTAACCTGTGAAATAATGAGAAATCAAGATGTATATAGCAAACACCAAATGCTAGGAGTGCATAAGGAGTTATTCTTTCTTTTATTTATTTTTTGCATAGATCAAGCCACTATGCTAATTCTCACCAGCCCAATTGGTCATGTTTCAGTCTAGTATGTATTGCTTGCTTTGGTGTGAGGTGTCTAGATTTAAAGCTTGACTAGCAAGTGTGCTTTTTCCTTTCCAATTACACACTTAGCAACCAAAATTCATGCCCAAGATTGATATAGCTTAAGTCAAAAATGTATTTTATTTTGGCTCATTCTGGTAAAATATAAAAGCACAGACTGGTAATCATCATCATCATCACCATCATCTTCAATTTTTGATAAAATATCTTCAAAATGATTCTGCAAAATCTTCTCTCTCTTTGATTTCATAAAGTACAAGGGTATTGGATAATAAAGATACTGTATAATTATTATACTAGTCCAGGGATTAATGCCTGCTGAATTTGCTCATGAACACAAGCACTTGTGTATGTTAAAAATTACTATTTTCTGTGAGATTTTTGAAGTCCCTAAAAATCTAGTTTGAAATGTGTGGCTCATTCTTCATATGTAACACTGTATGTGGTCTCATGTGATAGCAGGCATTTGCAATACTAAGTATATTTTGTTCAATCTAGTACTGATCATGATGACACTTGATCATTGCATTTGCAAGCAAAAATGAAACATATTTGTGACAATGTGACATAGTTGTCAACATTTTGCAATGAGTTTAAATGTTGCTTTGAATTTCACTAGTTTTTTTTATTACTGCCTTGACTGGATGGAATAAATTGTATCAATTACTTTCTTTTCTTTCTGTTTGTGTTTCATTTCTTTCTTTCTTTTTTCTTTCTATTTTTCACTTGTCTAAAAAACATTCTACAATGATTATGGCTATTATTCCTTCTTCAACCTAGGTAAATATGTAAATTTCACTGAATTGTATTGCTTATTGTATGATGAAATAGACAAATGCAATACCAAATATTTGTCTACAATAAAGACAGAGCAAACTTCAAAGAGAAAATGGATTAAATATACTTCACTTATGATGAGAAAATTCCTTTTAACACTAAGACTTGAGAAAGAGCAAAAACTTGATAGGAATTCACATACAAAGCAGTAACTGACTATAGTAAAAATCATAGTGGTCAAGTATGTGTTTAACACTGCCAATTTTAGAAATGGGTGTCCATTGATAGAATTTGATTCTACATGCCTTTAAAGGCAATTATTCCCTTTATTTGGATCTTGATACATCCATATCCCTATGAAATGTCATTATTTACATGCCCTGAGAAGTATATATAGCAAAATCAAAATATGTGGACATTTTGGGACTAGATCTACCTCAAGGTATGATCCAGTCGAATTTGGATTGACAATCATTATACTATGATGTCACAATGATCCAGTAAAATCTGGATTGATAATCTTCACACTATGATGTCACAATGATTCAATCCAATCTGGAATAATAATCATCACACTATGATGTCACAATGATCCAGTCCAATCTAGACTGATAATCTTCACACTATTATGTCACAACGATTCAATCCAATCTGGAATGAAAATCATCACACTATGATGTCACAATGATCCTGTCCAATCTAGACTGATAATCCTCACACTACCATGTCACAAAGGAAGGTAAACATGTTGATAATTCATACTAACTTACATTTTGATGATTAGACTCCATGAGCTCTTTTCTTGATCCATTTAAGAAAATGGCCACCAACTTAAAAGTCCAAAATGAGCAATAATTTTTGTCTGAAGTTTTTTTTAGGACAGTCAAGGTGCAGAGCATTAATATTCAGGATTGAATAGAAATTGATTAAACAAAATTAGCATTAAATTTTAAAACAACAATTTAAGTTTAAGATGAGTAAGGTGCATACATGACTTTTACTATAATTATTAGGGACTTTGGTTCCAATCCTTCTAACCATCATGATAACAATAACATATTTTAGAACTTGTAGTGCAAAACAAACCAAAATACATAAAAATCATATTTTGCTTTAGAGGACTGGAATTACAATGTTGTGAATGGACTTCATGTATTATGATTGGGTAATGTACATCAAAAACATGAAAAGGTGCAGAAAAAAGTTTTCAGACTTGGGACTTTTATATAGGTGAGCCAAAACAAATAAAATGCTGACCTAGCTTGACAGTAAGTTTTACACCGATGTCTGTGTTCCATTCTCCACACTTTGTTTGGATGTCAATACAGCACTTAATCACCTTGTCAACTGTAGATGGCAGCTCCTCCATCTGACCGACTCGCCATATTGCCAAAATGGCATCACCTAAGTACGAAAAGGAAAATACAGTGTAAATAAGTTACATTAATGTAATCAAGAAAACAAGCAATAGTAAAATCAAAAACTTTTTTCTTAGGTTTCTTCTTTCATCTGTTCAAATAAGTGCAGCCAGTTAAAACATTTACTTATACAGGTAATCCATTTATGTTGTCAGTGACTCAAGCCTTGCCTGCTATTTCTACATAAATTAATTCTGTTTCATGAGTTAATTATGTCTTTTGATTCATTCATTGGTACATATATTTCAGTTATTGGTATATGTAAAGCCTGATCAAAACTGTTACAGTCATTATTACAAATGATAATTGGTAACATATCTAGATAACAATGGCAGAACATCCAATTGACAAAGAGAAAAATTATAACACTAGATGAAAAGAACTAATGTCATTGGAAGAAGTGAAGTTAACTCTCCAATTCATATGCTAATATATGCACATGTGATCTTCAAATATAAATGTGAATGATATTGCATATCTTTATTGCTATATAAAATTGAAGTGTCTCAAATGACTGATTGGTCTAAAGCACTTGTCTTTACCTATCACTGCTGTCTCACTTAATTCCACATGGATTCGAGTCTTGGGTTAGGTCAATGTGGGTATGTAAGAAAGCTTACCAGTAGCTTTCCATGTGGGTTAATAGTTCTTACTAGGCCTTTTCTCAGTTTCTACCTCCTCCAGTTATACGGGCCACCATGCACAGCCTATCTTGCACTTAGAAAAGTTGTTAAACCCAATAAAATAACAACTTCATAAAATTATTTTCAGAAGAAACCCTGCAATAAGAATAAATATACAATGATTGCATTTCTCTTTTTTTATTTCTTAAACTGTATTGAATTTCCACCAGAAAATATGCTCCTTGGCACAAACCTGTTATGAATGACCACATGTCTTGAGAGAACTTTTTGTTGGCAAAAGGTAAGGTCTCTCATGACAGGTTTTACTGAAACATGATTCAAGATGGCCTTCAGAAAATGCTGGAGACTAAAAGCAACATTTTCACTGAGAAGTAGTTACACTTTGACCTTTACATTTGGGTTCATGCTTCTGTAGACTTTGAAGTTTGATGAAAATACGAGCAAGAACATTCAATTTTTTTAATAGAAACAAACAAATATTGTATTGCTAAATACTGGGACCTTCCAGCTCTCATCCTCAGAATTGGTAATAAGCTGCCCCTCTCCAAATGTACTCTATATAAGGCTTAATAACAAATAAGGAAATGACTTAAAAATGTAGAAAGGAAAATCGGTTTGGATTCCAGTGACCTTGCAGCTGCTAGGCTTCTGCCTTTACTTACTTAAGGTAAGGAACATATCAGATTTGAGAAAATAATTATGATAGCAGATGCATGTTTTCCTTGGACAAATGGACATCACTATCACTCTATTCCTCTGTACCTTTCCTCAGAGATGGAGAAATAACTATTAAATATTTTATATGAAATAAAATGTTTTGTCATTCTGAATTTTTTCAATTTCATACAATGCCAAAAAATCAGGTACATAAATTTCCATATTTGTTTATGTTTAGGAAAATTCATTTTTCAGAACTGAGACTGGGAAAATACCAAATTATTGCTCATTTTGAAGTATTTTTACCTTTGGACATTTACAACAAAAAAAAGTGGTGCATAATCTGAACCACACAATATAAACACAAGGGCAACATGCATAGTTTACAATATTACCTCAGTCCGTAGGTTTAGACCCATAAATGTGCAGCATAACCTGAAAGCACACACAATACACAAGGGCAGTGTGTGCAGTTTACAATTTTACCTTGGGAGATGCAGACATGTAAATGTGGAGCAAAACCTAAATGCACACAATATACACAAGAACAATGTATGAAGATTAAAATTTTACATCTGGAGACGTAGACTCATAAATGTATGGAATAACCTGAAAGCACACACAATACACATGACATGTTACATATCAGTTTGATTTACTCATAATGGTGATATGCAATACAAAGATTACATATCATTTTGAATTACTCATAATGCTGATAAGCAATACAAAACATTATATATCAGGTTGATTTACTCATATGCTGATATGCAATACAAAACATTACACATCAGGCTGATTTACTCATAATGCTGATAAGCAATACAAAACATTATATATCAGGTTGATTTACTCATATGCTGATATGCAATACAAAACATTACACATCAGGGTGATTTACTCATAATGCTGATAAGCAATACAAAACATTATATATCAGGTTGATTTACTCATATGCTGATATGCAATACAAAACATTACACATCAGGCTGATTTACTCATAATGCTGATATGCAATACAAAACATTATATATCAGGTTGCTTTACTCATAATGCTGAAACAAATTTTGTTAAACTACAGTATTTTACCTTTAAATTACATGTTTGTTAACAGAATCTTTAATTAACAATATCTTAAGAAACACTATTTCAAAATTTATAAATCACTACATAGTAATGTTTTTTTTAGTCATTGTAGATCTACAAAAAAATCTCAAGCCAGACAGTATGTCAAGTTCCATTATTAATTTTGTCATCATGTTCATATATTTAACAGTAGGAAACACCATTGCAACAATTCTTGTGATGTTTAACTGAAACTGTAAGATATATTCTGCAATGACATGTCTTACAAACTGAATCCTGTCATAATAAGAGTTTAAAGACATACAGCAAAATGAATCAATCATAAGTTGGGGTATGGCATTAGGTATGGCATAAACATTGAAATAACTTCAGCTTTTGAATAAGGTATGGCATGCACATTGTTGAGTAATACATGTTGAGTAAGGTAAGGCATGCACATTGTAATAGTAATATATGTTGAGTAAGTTAAGGCATGCACATTATAATAGCATCAGCTGTTGAGTGGGGTAAGGCATGCACATTGTAATAGCATCAGCTGTTGAATTAGGTATGGCATGCACATTGTAACAGTAATATATATTGAGTGAGGCATGGCATGCATATTGCAATATTAATACATGTTGAGTAAGGTATGGCATGCACATTGCAATATTAATACATGTTGAGTAAGGTATGGCATGCATATTGTAATAGTAACAGATGTTGAGTAAAGTATGACATGCACATTGCAATATTAATACATATTGAGTAAGGTATGGCATGCAAATTCTAAAAGTAATTTATCTTGAGAAAGGTGACGCTCACCAGTTATTATGTACTTTTTAGAGAGTGATGTATGTAAGGTGAAGTTGTTTGCATTTTAAACTTGCATAGTGGAGAGAATGTTGACATACTTATATACTACTTTCATGTAATGTGGATGAAATTTCTTTGGATATTGTACTTTTGGAAATTTTAAATGATCTTAGGACACTGCTAACTAAAATGACTGCTCCCTTGTGCTCCAAAATTCAACCTGAATTTGTCTAAAGTACACTATTCTTGGCAGCTTTTAAAATATGGAAAATGAATTTTGCCAAACTAGACAATACCAGCTTCTAAAAGTGCAATGAATGAATTACCAAATACATAAAATGTAAAAAAAGTTATCAGCTCTATTTTTTACAATTTGCCTGTGAAGTTTGAGAAGTGAAAATAAGCAAGTACAGCTAGTACTTTTTTGAAAAGTACACATCTGGAGTAAGGCCAAGCTGTATACTCTCTAACCCATATTACACCCATTAATCATACATCAAAATAAAGGGAATTAAAGGTTCTTTGAACAATACCTAAGATATACAAAGTCTCTTAAAAAAAGCCAGTATAACTAGTGAGGAAACCCAGGGAAACTCTTTTTCTTTAAAATTCTAACCCTATGTTAAATACGAAACTGTAGAGCACCACCTAAGACATGGCATGCACACTGTAATAGTAATAGATGTTTAGTAAGGTATGACATGCACACTGTAATAGCATCAACTGTTGAGTGAGGTATGGCATGCACATTGTAATAGTAACAAATGTGAGGTATGGCATGCATATTGTAATAGTAATAGATGTTGAGTAAGGTATGGCATGCACATTGTACTAGTAATAGATGTTGAATAATGTATGGCATACTCATTGTAACAGCATCAGCTGTTGAGTAAGAAATGGCATGCATAAATAGCATCAGCTGTTGAGTAAGAAATGGCATGCATAAATAGCATCAGCTGTTGAGTAAGAAATGGCATGCACAAATAGCATCAGCTGTTGTGTAAGAAATGGCATGCATAAATAGCATCAGCTGTTGAGTAAGATATGACATGCATAAATAGCATCAGCTGTTGAGTAAGATATGGCATGCATAAATAGCATCAGCTGTTGAGTAAGAAATGGCATGCACAAATAGCATCAGCTGTTGAGTAAGATATGGCATGCATAAATAGCATCAGCTGTTGAGTAAGATATGGCATGCATAAATAGCATCAGCTGTTGAGTAAGATATGGCATGCACAAATAGCATCAGCTGTTGAGTAAGGAATAACATGCATAAATAGCATCAGCTGTTGAGTAAGATATGGCATGCATAAATAGCATCAGCTGTTGAGTAAGATATGGCATGCACAAATAGCATCAGCTGTTGAGTAATATATGGCATGCACAAATAGCATCAGCTGTTGAGTAAGATATGGCATGCACATATAGCATCAGCTGTTGAGTAAGATATGGCATGCATAAATAGCATCAGCTGTTGAGTAAGATATGGCATGCACAAATAGCATCAGCTGTTGAGTAAGATATGGCATGCACAAATAGCATCAGCTGTTGAGTAAGATATGGCATGCACAAATAGCATCAGCTGTTGAGTAAGGAATAACATGCACAAATAGCATCAGCTGTTGAGTAAGGAATAACATGCATAAATAGCATCAGCTGTTGAGTAAGATATGGCATGCATAAATAGCATCAGCTGTTGAGTAAGATATGGCATGCATAAATAGCATCAGCTGTTGAGTAAGATATGGCATGCATAAATAGCATCAGCTGTTGAGTAAGATATGGCATGCACAAAGTAATAGCATCATCTGTTGAGTAAGGTATCAGGGGTCAAACTAGACTTAAATTTTAGGGAGAAGTATCTTCTCTTTTTGGTCAGAACAGGGAGAAGTGGGAGCGAAACAGGGAGAAGTAGGAGTTAAACTGGAAGAAGTGAGACCAAAACAATAAAAATTATATATATAAAGATATATATATATATATATATATATATATATATATATATATATATATATATATATATATATATATATAGAGAGAGAGAGAGAGAGAGAGAGAGAGAGAGAGAGAGCTGCATTATCTTAATTTAATGATGTGCTCTATTTCTCAGTATGCTTTTAAGTTAAAAAATATGTATGTGTGAGTATCAACTTATTTTGTATGCGCATGAAAATTTTATATGCAAACCCATTCTATTCATACTTGTAGTACATGTGTGTTTGAATTGAAGTGTGTTTTGGCTGTATGACTTAGTGCTTGACCTTTTCAGGCCAAAATCAATACACTTTCTTTACATCCAGTGCATACCATTCACAAAGTTTAAACTTTAACCCAGGTCTGCGAAAAACTAAAATTTTTGTGTGGAAACCAGTTTTTTTCTCTCAGTAACAGTAACCTTAATCTTTGTCCTTTTCACCCCAAAACTGATAGGGTATATTCTTTTCCCATGTGCAAGTCATCCACAATGTTTGGTCCCATTCTGTGATGCAGAATTATGTTGTGCCATTTTAACCATATTTAATTCTTTCAATCACAGTACCTTGCTCTTTGACTTGTTCATCCCCAAATCAATAGGCTCCTTTGCTATGACAAGTGCAAGCCATCTGTGAAGTTTGGTCCATGTCCATGTCAGTGATATAAAAACTAAAGGTACTGAGCAAAAATCATTTTTCTTCTTCAGAGTAACTGTGACCTTTTCCCTTTTAATGAAACTCAATATATTTCTTTCTTACACCAGGAACAAGCCATCCACAAAATTTTGTAAATGTAGATGATATAGCATAGTAATATTGGACAGACTGACAATATCAAAGTTATATCTGTTCTGTCTTTAGACCAGTGTATAAAATTACAAAGACCTCTCAAACACTGGGAAATGCAAACAGATAAAGTGGGCAAATTTTCCCTGACTCAAACTAGATACATCTTCAATGTCCTAACAGCCATTCCTCCCTTAAACACAAAGGCAGTTCACCTGCAAACTTGAGGATGTCCCCATCAGAGCCCAGGATTTCATCCACCAAAGCACTGAGGTATTCATTAAGAGTTCTGGTCAATTGGTCAATCCCTGCCTGCTGCATTGTGCTGTACTTTTCACACAATGCTGTAAATCCTGAAATATGGCATAGCCATAAAAAAAACATAAATGCTTATAAATTTGAAGAAACATTCTCCTCCAGGATTATATTTAATTATCTAGAAAAACCAAGATTTATTTCCCTTTAATAAGCAGGAATATTATGTAAAAGCTGTCACATGTTCAAATGGTACTTGATTTACTTGTTTAGATATTTCTGAACATATCAAATAAAAAGTATCAGAAATAATTTCAATGTAAAACACATTTATAATCTGGATCTATCTCCCAATTCTGTGCTGCCTTTAATGTGGAATGGGAAACAAATTAATTCTTCATAGTAAACTTTGACCTCTTTTATCCAGCTCTATTACAGAAATCATTGAAACAAATATCTTGTGTCGATCTGATTATGGTGTACTTTTCTATCTGTATCTAACTGAATCTATTGATAATACATATGGTTGGAACTTTGTAATCTATTGATAATGTTTATCTGGAACTTTGTAATCTATCAATAATACATACTGATGGCAAACAGATAACTAATTTATCGAGACTGTGTATGGATGGTAAACTGGAAACTTTGTAATATATTTATATCTGTGAATGGTAAACTGGTTAATTTGTGGTAATACATATAGATAATAACTGTGATAACATTCTTATTTGTGTACATGTTAAATTTTAATTTATATACAATAGTTATGGATGGTAAAATCATGGCTTTTTAATTTATCAATAATATATATATAGCACAATGGTAACTTTGTAATCAATTGATAATAACAACTACTGGCATATATGGCAAAATGGTAACTTTGTGATATATTGGTAGCTTATGTGGATGGTAAACTGGTAACATTTTAATCTAATGGTAATATATGTGGATGGAACTGGTCATTTTGTAATCTATCAATAACATCAATATGTAGCAGGAATAACCCAGCTATTAATTATCATAATAATAATGATAATAATAATAATAATAATAATAATAATAATAATAATAATAATAATAATAATAATAATAATAATAATAATAATAATAATAATAATAATAATAATAATAATAATAATAATAATAATAATAATAATAATAATAATAAGCCTTCTATCTGTTATGTACAATATATACAGAAATTATACATGATTTGAAGAATCTGGCTTGACACAAAATAATTAAGTGATTTTAAAAGTCAAAGCTTCAAGCTTGGAACAGATGCCTGTGCATTAGTTACAGTAACTAACAAAACCAGTCAGAAACAGGGGGTGA